>RJWH01003243.1:0-120697 GCA_004363575.1 Solenodon paradoxus | reverse complement strand
GAACTTAACATGTCGCTAAGTGAAAAGACTCAGTGATCACATCTCTGTTCAGAAGATTGTGGAGAGCACTGTCCAAAACTGTGGGCTCCAACCAGAGACAGAGGCAGGCCATCCTGGTGGAGACAAACTACACCTCTGGCCATGAGGCTTGGTTTACTGGCCACGGTGTCATGTGAAATTACTGTAAACCAAAAGGAAAAGAAGTGATGGTGTTTGATGATAATTTTCTCCTCCTTGCAGGCCGGAGAGTCAGGCCCCTGACAGGTGTGACAGCGATGACAGCCACAGAGACAGGAGGCTCTGTGGGCCAACAATGGGCTGAGGGCTCAGATGACAGGGCAGGGACCCCGTCCCCACCAGCACTCACGGTCTCCGACTGGCCGTAGCCCTCGTGCAGCTCCAAGCCGGTGTGGGTCCTCCACTTGTCCCTCACATCAGGGTTGAGGGCCTCCCCTCCTGTCACACAGTGCCTCAGGCTCTGAAACCGGTACCTTTCTCACCGGGAAACGGGACATCGGGGACATCAGCATCAGGACCCCAGCCCCACCTCACCCTGCAGCACCCGCATTGAGATCAGACCCTGAAAGGACCTTGGAAGGAAAGCCCCAGGCTCTCTGATCTGTTCCAGGCACCCTACCCTCTGACTTGGCAGGAAGAATTCCTTGGACAGAAAATCTTGAAAAAACTCATTCCTGAGTTTGGAATGAAAACAGAACCTCATAGAGCAGGTTTCACTACAACATGGTGAATTCCCAGTGAATTGACCAAAATAATTGACTTAGGAGCAAATGGATATTAAACTGGTTGGCACCACCAGCTGACTGAAAAAGATAAAATCAAATAAAATTTCAGAGGTGTTCAGCAGTCCTCTGGGAGCCCCCAAATTCTGACAAATGGGCCCCAAATACCCATAGGTATGAAATATGTAGCCAACTACTCCTCTATTCAGCAAACTATTCAAAATGTGAAAATCGGTGATTGCAAATACATTTTCAATCATCTGCCCTTGGGATCCACCTGAGCATCCTCCCATTCAAGGGTTCTGAAATAAGTCCTTTAGTCTTCTGGTTAAATCATGCATGGAGATAAACACAGCCGAAGAGTGAATGGGAGGAATTGCTGCATTATAGAAAATTTCACCCTGAGATAATGAAAGAACTGACCCTCTCTGGCTCTTCCTGGCCAGACGCACGGGGTTAGGGAAGAGGAGGGGAAGGCAGGGATGGTAAAATCCTCATGACTTGGGAGAAGATGGATGAGGTAGACACAGAGAGCAGGTTACTAAAGTGAGATGGACCTCTCTCCAGAGACTCCAGCAACTAGACTTGCCCTGAGAGCGGATGCTGCTCTGGTTCCACCCCTGACGGAATTCATCCACAGTGCCTTGCTGCCTCCTCCTGGGTGCCCCGTGGCATGCACCCGAATGTGGTCGTCTGGTGTAAGTCTGGGCTGATGAATGGAGTCTCTACTATGATGGGTTTGTTAGTTCCACTAGACCCAGACCCTGGCCACAGATCCATCCCACAGGTAGCTAACCATTATCCAAGGATTTGTCTAATCTCATAGAAGTAAGACACACCGCTGAGGGAATGGCTTACGGGTGGATGAGGGTGGGGGCAGACAGATGTATAGATGAAGTGTTGAAATTTAAGACTATTTAAAATTTATTCAGTTTAATCTCCATACAAATGGGGGAGGACAGAAGTTCATTCCTGAGGGGTGTCTGCAAAGGATATGGTATGCTTATGAATGCGTGTGTGTATGTGTGTGTGTGTGTGTAAGTGAGAAAGACAGAGCACATGCACGCAAGCACCTGAATTGTATTCCCATAATCTTAGGCCCTCAAAGAACCTAATGGGTGGACTGTACCTGGTCAGATCCTCCTGCACAAGCAGTCGGAAGATGGTGGGGACACAGCAGAGGGTGGTAATCGGGAAGCTCGAGAGAGTCTAAATGAAAACAAAGGATGGAAGGTTATCTTAGAGTGTCCGGGGTGGGGCTGTGTGCGGATGGAGCAGGCGAACTGGGTCCTCGTTTTCTGAATGGCAGACCTGAGGAGTTGAGAACTGTGTGTGGTCTCCGGCCTCCACAGCCACCTCACATGGTCCCCAACTTCTGGTAGAAAAGCAAAGCTTTGAGATATGATGGGCTCTTATGTCTGGGCATCTAGTTAAAAGATAGGTCATGACTGAAGGTAGCCAGGTAGGCAGGAACCAGATCACAGACGATGCCGGAAGGCCTTTTAATTGATATTTGCACCAAAGGAGCCTTATGACCAAGGATGCATGCCTTTCTCCTGCCAGCTCATGAGCCACATCTCGCTTGTCTTATTTATACGACAACATGTTATGTGCTCTTGTCTCTTACGTTCAGGATAACCTTGGCATTAACTCGGGGCAGCTCATGAATAAAAATGCAAGACCCATTAGGCCAGGCAGAGAAGAGGGTCCAGGCTGCCTTCACCCAGCCAGTGTCAGTCGTGTTCCAGAAAATATCCGATTCGGTCAAGGCCACCCACCGCCTGCCGAAAAGAAGAGAAGTTAGAACTTCAACAAGGCTTATACCTTTGAGAAGGATGGCATCACCTGACTGGAGCCTTTCTGCACCAGACCCTTAACATCCACCTATGTTGACAACATATATTGACAGTGTGGTCAACATTTCTTGAGCCTTTTCTATATTCCTAGGTTCAGGATACAGAATTAAGAAGACAGACATCATACTTTCAAGGAGTTCACCATCTAGAAGAAAGCAAATCATCTCAATACCAGATGCTAAGGACATTTTATTGACTCAGCCAACCTTTATTCGGCACTTATTCTAGGCTAAGCATTAGGGGTATAGAAATGGATGAGGAGTGTCTTAATTTGAGAAGCTTATAGTTTAGTAATTATAAACATCTAGGAACCCTGTGGTGAGCATGCTTTAATAGAGTTAAACAGTCTTATGAAATTACAGAGGCTCTTATGCAACCACTTTATCTAGAGTAGGATGGAGATGGGGCCGAGAAATGCTTCCATAAAGGAGATGACACCTGAGTTGGATGCAAACAATAAGTGAGAGGGAGGCAGAGAAGAAAGAACATCTTTGATGGAGAAACAGTGCATACAAGCAAGGAAGGCAGAGAAGTCGTCACTTTCTATCCTTGGATTGTGGGACACAATGCTTTCCTGGTCTCATTCTACGAGTTGGCTGGTCCTACTTAGTGTCCTCGCTTCTCTTTTAAGTGTTGAGATGCCTCACTCAGTTCTGAGACCTCTTTTCATTCTCTTTCTCTTTCCAGATCTCATCCGAGCTCATGGCATTAAGTACCATCTTTATACAGATGGTGCCAGCATGAGTCTTTCTAATTAACTCCAGACGTGCCTCTCCCACGGCAGGCACCACATCTCTACTTTCAACTCAGGGTACAAAGCTGCCTAGTCGGCACCTCAAAGTTAAAATTCCAAAAATGAATTCTTCCTCTTTTCCTCCCTCCAGCCAGCTCATCCCACAGTCTTGCCCCAATCTGCTCACGCCAGTGGTGGTTCAGGACATCTGACACAATGTCATCCTAATGCTTCTCCTTCTCTTGCACCTCACCTCCACTCTGCCAACAAAGCCCATTAGGCCTGCATTCAAAGTACTTTCGGAATCTCACCTCTTTTCCATTCTTCCATGGCTCCCTGCTCTGGGCCCACCTCTCTTGCCTCTTTAGTGGTCCTCTGCTTCAGCCTTTGCCCTCTGTCTTTATTCTTAACCCAATATCCTCAGTGATCTTTTTAAAAGACTGTATTTGATCATGTCACTCCCCTAGCTGGAATACGCCAATGTTCCTCAAAAACTTCAACAGAATCACCCTCTCATCCAGCAACCTCACTTCTCAGTGTCTACCCAAAAGAATACAAAAGCAGTGTCTTGAGCAGATATTTGCACACCCATGTTCACAGCAGCACTATTCATAAGAGCTAAAAGAGAGATGCGACCCAGGTGTCCATCAGGGAATGAACAGACTAACAAAATTAGGACATATACACATACATGGACTATAACTCAGTCCTGAAGGAGGAAGAAAATTCGGAATCATTTTACATGAACCTGAAAGACATGACTCTAAGAGAAATGAATCAGACACTACAGGAAAGATAGGGGAAGATTTTACTTACAAGAGGTTCCCAGAGTAATTAAATGCATAAAGGCTGAGAGTAGAATGGTTGTCTCAGTGTCTGGGGGGAGGAAGTTGTCGGGAAACGTTTAATGGGCGCAAATTTTCCGATGTGCACGATGAGAAGGTTTTGGATCTGGATAATGGGGATGACTGTACCGTGTGGAACTATTCATTGGAAAACGGTCACAATGGTCAACTGTGTTATGAACATTTTAGCACAACATTAAAAATTTACCTCCAGAGGCTTCAACTCACTCCTCGTAAGGCCCAAAGTCTTCAGAACCTACCTGATGACTCCCCCCAACTGCTTCTCCCTCACGGGCACTCCCGATCACCTGCTGACTCTGCTCCTCAGACCCACCAGACGCGCTGGCCCCTGGTACCTTCCACTGGCCACAAAACCCAGACCGTAGCTGGCCTGCGAGTGCTCCACCATCTTGGGCGTCCCCGTGGTGCCGCTTGTGAAGTAGATGGCCAAGGGGTCGTGACTCTGGGTCCTCACACAGGTGTGCTCTGTCGATGCCTCCCTGAAAAACAGAAGCGCAAGAGGCGGTCCCACCAGGAGGAGAAGTCGTCATGGTAACTGGTATTTCTCACAAGGACACTCCACCATTTAAATAAACTCTCCCTGGGAGAACCAGGCTGGGAGCCCCAGCTTGCAAAACCTCAGATTCCCACAGTCACCTCACTGGTAGCCCCTATCATGACAGTCTTCTGCAGATAAAGAAACTGAGGCTCTAAATGGTAAAGAGACTCACTCAAAAGAGCTGATGTCCTTTTACAGTCCAGCAGAACATGCGCATGTCTGTGGCCAAACCTGTGCATATTCGGTGAAGCCCTCCTGTCCCCCGTCCCTAGTCACTTAGAGCTATTTTCTGAAGGGCCCCCTATTTCAGAGGCTTGAGATCGGGAAAATTCCCCTGATACAGGGAATCTTCTCACGCACTGGGTCTCAGCCCTGGTGCATCTTAGGATCAGCTGGTAAATTTTTCAGAGAATTGTTGTCTGGCCCTCAGTCTGGGGAAAATGAAATCAGAATCTTTGGAATTCATTTCTTGGTTTTTTTTTTTTTGGTTTTTTTTTTAAGCACCTCAGTTTATTCTAGGGACAGATTTGGTTCTGTCCCAACCTTGTCTTGACTACTTGTTAGCATCTCGAGCAAGCCACTTTGCTTTTCCAAGCCTCAGTTTCCCCATCTGTGAAACTGAGCCAAAGTACACGTCATAGGTTTATTTCCCAAGGATTACACAAACAATGCATTCTTGTATTCTGAGCACCAAACACCAAGCTTGCCACAAAATCAGTGTTCATTGAATCTCTGTTGCATGCATACATGTCAGAAAATCTTGCTAGAACAGGATCTGGCATGTACTAAGCTCTTATCACACGGCAGCCATATAACTGGCTACCTACTAACACATATGGGTCATCTCATTTACTTTGACTAATAGCTCTGTAATTATGACCATCACAGAGGCAAATGCACAGACAAGCTAGTGACAATCCCAGCCCCGATTGTCTTTGAAAGCTCTTGGGTCTTAGGTCGTCACCAGGATTCGGACTCAGGTTCATTTGGCTCCCACTGTAAGAATTCCTTTCTGATTCACTTTCTTTGTGTACCATCCTCAATGCATTTTACCTCTCATTGCTTAAAGGAACACATTCTTGACCTCATTTTTACTCTGTTTTTCGGAGAGCCCACACTTACTGGAGGAGTTCCCTGAAGTTCATCCAGCCTGGCCGACTGCTGTCGGACACCAGCAGTTTGGTCTGGAGGGAGGGGCACTCAGTACTAACGGCGTCCACCCGTGGAGCCAGGGACTCGTTGGTGACAATGGACTTGGCCCTGGACGCCTGCAGTCGGTAGCTAAGGTCCTTCTCCGTCAGCTGCGAGATGCCGGGAATCATGACAGCCCCTGTGACCACAAGGAGAGAGGATGTGGACTGGGCAGTGGGGGAAGACCTCTGGGATCAGGGCCATACACATGTGCCCATTAGAGGTAAGAGCAGAAAGGGCTGAGAGGAATGTCTGGATAATAATGTCACGACGAGGACCATCATGAAATCCAGAAAATATTTATGGAGCACATATCTGGGCTAAGAACTTTACAAGCACAATTTCATTTCATTCTTACACCCCCTATAAAGTTGAAGCTTATTACTAAACCCATTTTACAGATTAGGAAAAAAAAAACCAATGAAGTCTTGAACTTTATGCCCAAGATCATATAACTAATATGTGGCAGAGCTAGAATTATAGCTCAGGCAGTGGTAAACCTGGAGTTCATGACCTTGAAGACTGTACTGCCTTGTCTCGGAGATGACCTAGCTCAGAGGTTTTCCATGTCTGTCCAACAGAAGGGTACCTGGCGTTGGGTAAGGGTCACTTGTGGGCAGGGGTGACATGACAGTCGCAGGGGCTTCAAGACCCCACAGTACTTCAACCAAAGCCACTCTGAAGGTCGCTGAACTCATCTCCTCCCAAGAGGAAGGGACAAGGAAGCAACTTTTAACGAGACCCCTGAAAAACCATTTGAGTGTGTTGGAACACAGGCTGTGAACACTCCACAGAGTCCTGCACTCTCTTCTCCTCGATGGGAAGAAAGAGATCCTAAAAGAATCAGTCATCCTCCCATATTAGTGAGCGAGGGCAGAAGACAGAGGGAGAGACAGTCTGACCTATTGAGGGAGCAGACCGAAGCTCCCGTTACCTTTTCCTGGAACCCCTAAACCTGCGCAGGATTGAAACCTCCGAGGGAACACGTAGAGGGATGAATGGTGTGGTTTTCACCCCGGCTCTGTGTTTTAGCTCCTTGTAGCAGACGTCTGATCCACCAAAGTCATGTGTGGTGCTTGGGGGGCCCAAGCAGAGGTGAGCAGCTGGAGAAAGGAGTTGAAGACCGGAGGCCGGAAGAGAGGTGACAAGCACGTCATCAGGAGAGCACAGGGACATCAGAGAGCTAGGCCAGTCAGCTTAGGCACCTATTACAAGGCTGCAGGATTGCTAGACTAGACTGGACATGTGATGCAATCTGGAGTCATTTTTACAGCAAAAAACTGGGGGAACCTGAGTTGTCCAGGACTGGAATATGTATATTTGTGTAGATGTATATGTACGTAAATATATATATATATATATATATATATATATAAATACATAACATACATAATGGAGACTAGGTAACAGGAAAATAATGATAATAATATCTGAAAGGGAACTTTGATTGTGAAGGTGCCTACAACAGTGCCTGTACATAGCAGGTTCTCAAGAAAAGTGCAGGAGCTCATTTAAATGGGCTTTATGTGTCATCACAGAATAAGATGGAGAACTCCCAACACCTGTGCATCTGTTCCTTTTCCTCAGAGTTCCATATACTACAGTGTGGCTCACTTTTATATATTGTGCAAAAATATATAAAGTTAAAGGTTTCTTCCCTCCCCCTCTCTCTCTGTTTCTCTGTCTCTGTCTGTCTCTGTCTGTCTCTCAGTCTCTCTCTCTCAAACAGTTCCTTCACAACATGATGGAATAAAACTTGAACATACAGAAAGACTAATGCTCTTGTGCGAACTTTTATCCCTCTGTTCTGCAAACAGTATTTGTACGAACATTTGCATATCAGGTAGGTGTTCTATGGACACGATTGGAAGAACATTCCAAGTGACAGAAAATCCCCCTGAGATGGAGAACCCAGCTTTCTATCTTTTCTAGTTGCATTACTTTGTTAAAATCAGTCTAGAACTCCAGCCCTTTCTGCAAGTACCTCGGACCGGGTGGGAGAGGTTCACTGCACTCTGTGGGTTTTGTCTCCCCTTCTTCTTTGCTGGAAGAACCAGCTCAGGAAAGCTCATGGTTCCCCACTCTGAACATTCTTGCCAGCAGGACAAGGAACTCTCAGGGCTGATCCTACTGCTTTGGTTGTTTTGTCCTTTTTGTCTTTCCTCGGGCTAGAAGACACTGTGATAGTGAGAGTCACTAAGTCCAAGAGTGAAATTAATGGAGTCTCTCATCCCTAACTGCATTGTTTTCCACAACAGGCAGCTCCTAAACCACCACCAGCAGAAAACATGCTTGCTTTGCCCCTTCAGCAGTTATTTAGTGGTTAATATTAAGACAGGAAGTATTTGCATAAAACCCAGATTCCAAAATCAGAAATCGACCAACACGAGTCCTCATCCCCCCATGGAAACATTAGACTGGAGTTGAGAAGCAGTTGCCCATTTAACTGCAGTCCTCAGCACTCCCTATTGCCTCGCACTGATCTGCTTTCACTGCATCACTGTCTGGTCCCTGTACACAATCAATCAACCTAGGATTTGTTGGGAAAGGGAAGGAAACAGACCTCCACACAGAGTTCCACTGACCCCATCCTTCAAGATGTGCGAACCCTGCAAAGCTCTGGAAGGGCATGTCCATCCCAACTTGGTAGTCAGCACAGCTTACTGACCTGTCCGCATACAAGCCACGCTTAGCAGCCACCACTCCGGGACCCTCGGGAGCACCAGCATCATTTTGTCCCCGGGTTGCAGGCCACACACGTCCCTCAGCACGTTGGCTGCCTTCCTGGACTGCGCTCCGAGTTCCTGGAAGCTCCATGTGACCTCCGCTCCCATGTCATTTACCCACCAGAGCGCAGGGTTCGGGGGCCGATGTCCGGCCTAGACCGCAGTGGAGGCAGAAAACAGATAAAACTCGGGTATTAAAGATCTGAGTTGATTGTTGCTGATTTCATTTTATTTTTTTACAACAGACATCACAGTCACTGAGTTCGAAAGTCAGAACAGAAAAGGGCGGAGAAGGCTGGGTTCCATCCTGTCCCCACCACCCTGTCCCCCTTCACCTCCTCGTGGGCACCAGCATTCCTCGTTTCCTGTCCGTCCCTCCAGGGTCTCTTCAGGCAAGCGCCCCCTTTTTAAGGAAAATGCAGCCCATGATTTATATGTCCCATGTCTTCCTTTTGAAACACATTTCCAAGGGCACCTTTCAAGGGTTTTAGGACATCGACAAAGCTGTGTAACCGATACTCTATCTGCTTCCAGAACACTTTCATCATCCTCAAAATAGGTCAGATAGCTACTCTTCAGGCTGGCAACCCCTCCCTAGTCTCTCTTTTTCTAGGCCCCAGCAATCAGGAAAATCATGAATCGATGAGATGGCTGTGGCATTTCTGATGAGCAGAATCGCATACTATGCAACACTGTGTCTGGTCCCTTGGTCCCTTCCAAGGCTCTATCCAGGTTGTAGGTGTCGGCACTACTTGCCTGTCCAGGCCCAGGTAACAGTCACCGTCTGGCTGGACCAGATCTGTTTTTCCATTTCTCCACTGGTCGACTGAGACGGGCTCCTACTTTTACGGCTATTCTGATTCAAATTGCTACAAAGCGGTGTCTGCACATTTTTGTGTACAAATTGCTTTCTAGTCTCTTCGAGAAACACTGAAGAGTGGAACTATGGGGTCATGTGATAACTCTGTTGAACTTTTTGAGGAACGGCCCGACTAGCTTCCACAGCACCCGCACCATTTACATTTCCGCCAGCAGGTCTGAGGGTTCTAACATCTCTGTGTAAGCGAGGCTGAACAGAGCATGTCTGCCCGGCATGTGTCTGGAGCCCTAGGTCAGTGAACAGTCACCAGGCCAAAAATGAAATGCCAGCAGCAACCCCCCAGCCGGCTGGAGCCCACATCCCGACGAAAGACCCCAAGCTGCCTGGGAAAGAGGATGCTAGACCTAAAACTGTCTGAAAAGATGGAAAGTTCTGTTTCCAGAGGCTGCAAGACCCTCCACGCTGCCTGGGAAGACTCAATGTGGAAGCCACGTGAGAGACTGGGAGGGCATCCTGTCTCCTGGGGTCCCGGACCTTTGAGCCCCTGGAAACAGAAGGGGACCCTTTCTCCCAGCTGCGGGGGAAGCTGAGAAGCTTCCTGCACCCTCTCAGCTGCACCCTCAGCCAGCCTTGTACAAATCCCCACCATCAAACGCTGATTCCCCTCAAGTCTGGCCCCTCTGCTCCCGTAGAGAGTGAATATCTCTTTCTATCACGTGCTCATGAAACTTTCTCTTACTTGCTGACTTGTGAAGTCTTTCATATCTGTCCTCCAGTCATCTATAAATTCACCTTTTACTGCGTCTTTGCAAATGCTTGCTGCTGTGCTTTTTTGTTTCTGAGTTTAGTCATGTTCTCTGGGCGCAGTGGGGTCTCAATGTGGCTGAGACTGCAGCCGCTAATGAATGCAGATGTGATTACTGGTCTTGTATCTATGGGTCACGTGCTCATACCCACCCAGCTTCCTCCCACGGGGGCCCTTGTCATTCTGTTAAGTGTGATCAGGGAAAGAAAGAAAGAAAGAAATGCAACATTTCTGCAGGTTTTCAAACTCCCAGGAGAATGGACAGAGCTAAACAGATTAGGTCTCAGGTGCCCAGGACAACAAGGAGCCATAAGAAGCCATACATTCCTTCAGCCTGCACCAGACCATTTCTCAGGCTCCTGGAAACTTTCACAGGATGCCCCTAGCTCCCCGCCCCGAACTGTGACCTTGTTTAAAATTGCTTATGAGCACTATTCTTTTACACCTTTTATGATAAAAGCATTCTTTTCTAGGAACTTAGCCAGCCCCAAAGCTCCCTTGCCATGCCCATCCGGGTCTCTGGCCCCCATGCGTTCTCTCTCTTTCTAATAAAGGTGCTGAGTTGCAACAATTTAAAATGCCTAAGAATTCTTTCCTGGTCATTCACTCCGGAACCCCAAATCCCACATCAGACTCGCCAAACTTCTAAGTAGAGTCTTCTTCAAAAAACAGCTGTCCCCATTTCTTATATATGCTTCCCATGGAATTCACACAGTGGATGAACTGTGTCTCTAACGCCCAGGCCTGCTTTTCCATCTCATTCTTAACACCCTTCACATAGTTTTTCATATACACTTGAAGTGAGATTTTGGGGTCCAGTGGCTAGACTGCCAAGAAAGAATTTTTACATGCTTAACTCGGTGTGACTTGGTAAATTTATTAAAGAAAGAGAACAAGAAAGAGCAGGGGACAGAGTCCTGTGGGCCAGCAAAGCACTAACCATTTGCAAGAAGTTAATATATACCCTGCCTGTGCCCGGGAAGGGGCTTTTCGGACTGACAATGGATGCCTTATGGAATCAGAAAAGAGTGCGTTACTCATCCAAGACTAAAGGAAGTAGGCAACTTCCACTGCAGGTGTTTTCCGGTGCGATAAGAAACAGGTCAGCAGAGGGACATTCAGTGAAACTTTTCAGGCATCGGCCAAAAGGTCCCAGGCACACGTATGGTCATGGAGGAATTTTATGGCTTCTTCGTCCTCTTTGGAGGCTGAATTCACTCCATCCTTTCTGTTTACCCTCTCTGTTCCCATGCGGATTTGGAAGTCAACAGAAAGGCTCGTGCTGAGGAAGTGTTTAGGATAAGATGTGAGTGTCTGGAGTCTTCTAAGCATTTCAGCAAACTTCCAAAGTTGGCATGGGAGCAGACAGGATGGGCAGAGAGAATGGAACAAATCCAGCCTCCGAAGAGAAGAAAGAAGCATGGGATTCCTTCAGACCACACCGGAGACCGCCCTGCCACGACTCCTGTAAGGTCTTCACAAGATGTCCTCTCTCTCTCTCACCTGAAACCATGCCTCACACCTGCTGGGTCTTTGAGGATTGAAACACTCCTGTCTTATCACCTGTCTGCCCGAAGTACCCCTTCTCAGGCTGGGCTGGGGATATAAACCTGGCCCCCTCTCTGCAAACAGGGCAGCCCCTCCTGCGCTGTCAAACTCTTTTTTCTCTAATAAACCTTTAAAACTGTACGTCCGTAGCATCTCAGACATCTTTCCTGAAGCCTTGGCTGCTAAACCCTTGCAGCCCCACACCCCTTAGAAGATTTTAGAAATGCAGCCTCCCATCCTAAAATCCCCCTCATCACACGACTCGTGTACTTTTATAGCCATATTTGTCCTTTAAGCCAGCTCCTCTTAAAGCTAACAGCAATACATTCCTGTCTGGGAGCCTGCAGTCTCACTGGGGTAGCCCCAGGAGCCTCACCTTTTCCAGCTGACTCCACGTGTCTAGCACGTCATGTGCAAAGTTGAAGTTCTCAGGCACCGGCTGCTTTCCCAGGCTGATGGCTTCCCAGGTGGCCACAATCTGCTGAGAGCTAGGGAGAGGTGGAGGCTGCTGGTGAGGCCCACAGACTCTCCCGGCACCCCTGAGTGCCTGGAGGGCTCGCCCTCTTAGCCACAGCCTCATGCCGCTGCCTCTGATCCTGCGCAGAGAGAAAAGAGGATATCCTGTTGAAATCAGGGATTTGGGAGAGACTGAAGCGGGGGAGACGCGTGCATGCTGTCCAGATGCTAACTATCACACACGCTGACTTACAGGACAGAGTCTGTGGCTTTCATTTTAATGCTGCTATAGATGCTTCTTTACGTCTCCTCTCCTCTCTGAGTCTGAGGGCCATCCCTTCCTCCTGAAAATCTCTGTGGATCTGAGGTCGGTAAATCAGAGCCCACCTTCCAAGGCTCAGTTATTCAAAGTGAACCCCCCAAGAAGCCCTCAGTGAATCCCAGACTGGCCTGATAAAGCCCGAGAAAGCTCTAGAGCAGCGCTGTCTGGTAGAAATATATGAATTACATATATATATATATATATATATATATATATATATATATATATATATATATATATATATACATAGATAGATAAAACACAATTTTCGAGTCACTTTCCCCAAAACATACCAAGAAACAGATGAACTTAGTTACAATAACACGTTACTTAACTATATCCTCTAACTGCAAACATAACAAAGAGCCAAAGAAATGATTAAAGCTATAGCTGTATTTTTTGGAGGAGGGGCATTCTGCACAGGTCTCACACCTGGGTCCTCGGGTGTCACATGCTCTGCGCCTCAGCTGCCTCAGCTGCCTGAGCCACGTGGGTGCACCTTAAAAAGATAATTTACATCTTTT
Organism: Solenodon paradoxus; assembly: GCA_004363575.1. Taxonomy (NCBI): domain Eukaryota; kingdom Metazoa; phylum Chordata; class Mammalia; order Eulipotyphla; family Solenodontidae; genus Solenodon; species Solenodon paradoxus. The sequence goes on along the minus strand of RJWH01003243.1, from coordinate 107,572 downwards.
TTTGGTACTAAATCTTGAAAACCTGATGGGCATTTCACACTCACAGTCCATCTCACATTGGACTTGATACTGTGTGAACACACGTGCATACCTCCATGTCCTCGATTGTCCTGGGAAATTATCTCTGGAAAGATTTTTTTTCCAGAGTGCAGGCTGAACGGTATGTAAGGAGGAAGGAGGGTTACGGCACAGGGTGAAGCAAAGGAGGTTTTACTTGAAAGAGGGGAAGAAATGCTCCCAAACTGAGAGAGCGGGTCATCCAGAGAGGAAGTGATCCCGCCGGGCCAAAGACCTTGGTTTTTAAGGGTCTAGCAGCTCGCTTTCCACCCCCAACCTGTTGCTGGGTGCTCCAAGGTGGGACAAGTGTTCTTTCTGACTCATCAGTGGTCTCTTCTTGAATCGATTGGAGGACTTCTTATCGGTCCCTTTGTGATTGATTTCCTGTGTTCTCTTCAGTAGCCCTTAGCGGGAGGCTTGGAGTTGGCAGTTTTAGCCATCCTTTAAACTTAATACTTTCAGCTTATACTTTATACTTTAAAGCTGGCTGTTAGCCTGTTAAACTGGGTTGGGCCGTGCGTTCTGTGCTGAGGGCCGCGTCCATCAGTCGCACTGATCTCTTGTCTTCTGGCTCTGGATTTCCCCCTCTCCTGCATGCTGCTCATTTCTGGCTAGCTGCCTGCCAGGCTGGTCACATTTTCAGAGTGTGACAGTGACAAGCGGCTAGTGCTGCTCTATTGGACGGTAGAGTTTCAAGGTCTTGCTCCTCGAAGAGTGTTCTGGAGGCCAGCAGCAGTGACCGTGGCCCCTGGGCGCGTGTTACAATGGCAGGACTTGAGAGGCCACCCTGCGCCTGGAGAATCAGAGTCTATGCTTGAATATTCAGTGAGAAGTAACGCGGCCTGGGGGATGTATCCCTGGTTTCAAGTTCCTCTTGGTGAGCATGAGGAACATGGCAATAAGTACAGCCACAGACTAAATGTGAAATGCACTTCCCCAAATCATATGTTAAATCTTAACCCCCAATGGGATGGTCTTCGGTGATGGGACCTTTGCGGGGTGATTAGCTCATAAGGGTGAATCCCTCATGAATGAGACTAGTGTCCTTATGAAAGAGACTCCAGGGAGCCCCCTTGCTCTTTCCTCCTGATGAGGATGCAGTTATCACCCAGAAAGCCGGCCCTCACCTGACACCATGTCTTAACTTTGAACTTCCCAGCCTCCAGAACTATGAGAAATAAGTGCTATTCAAGTCACCCAGTACAGCAACTTTATTATCACAGTGCAAACAGATCAAGACTAAATAATAATTGTCACAACAAGTGAAAACGCTGCTAAGTTCCATCTACTGAAGACCTGTGCAGACCAAGCATTTGGAAAAAAGCTTTATCAATGTTATTTCTGTTAATCCTTATACTAACTCTCTAAGTGCTTATTTTCTCCACATTATAGATAAAGACATTGAGACTTGGAGGGGAAAAGTGACTTTGAATCTCATTTCCCCAGAGGTCACAGAAGCCGAGGTCCGTGCCCTCTGCTGCGACCACTTACCAGGGGCCAGCGACAGCCATTCCCTGGCCTCCCCTCCCTGACTCCTCTCCTGTACTGGATGCGACCCCCAGTCTTTTTCTCTGCCTTTCTCCCCTGGATTTTCAGGCCCTGGGCAGCTGATACTTAAAATCCCCAAGCCTTCAAGTGTCGAAAGCCATTTCAGGCCACCACTACTCTTTCTGAGCTTAATCAGTCAAGACCAAGGGGCAGCGGACACCTGCTGGGGAAGGTTTTCTTGCTGCATTACCTTGTTTGTGAACAGAAATGCAAGGCCTCTCCATTCCGCAGAAGGCGCCTCCAGAAGCCTGGGAAGACAATTTGCTGACTCAACCTCCCACGTGGGAACTTTGGCCCCAAACACAGCCCAGTGAGGTCAGAGTCAGAAGCCAGCCAAGTTCACAGTGGCTTCAACTGAGCAGCATATTTTGAGCCAGAGAGAGGGGTGGGGAAACCCTTTCTCCCAGACCAGTCGGGAGAGGTCAGGAATCTCAACTCCAACTCTTCTGTTAACCAGTGTCCCTCACCTGGGCGATGTTTTCCCTGAAAATTCAAGTCACCACCTGATCATAGAAGAGTTTAAGCAGAAAGGATACAACAGTGATGATAATGTAAATCAAGTCATGTCTCCGGCCCCCCCACCCCCCACCCCCGCTTGAAACCTCATGCACAGAGACAGAAAGTGGATTAGTGGTTGCCTGGGGCTGGGCCTGTGAACTGGAAATGACTGCAAATGGGCACCAGGGAGCTTTTTGAGGTGACAGAAAAGGTCTCTGTTTGGACTGTGATCATCACAGTTCTGCAAACTCACTACAATAAATGAATGAGTAACATCACATTACCAATGACTGAGTTTTATGGTATGTGAGCTATACCTTAAGAAAAGCATTTTTTTAAAAATGACTGACAAAGTTGCCCCCCCTTCTCAAAGTCAAAGTCAAAATGCTCCTTCAAAGTCAAAGTCAAAATGCTTTTATGCTGGGGGTGTGACCTGGCTCTCATTTCCTCTCTCTGCCCCAGGCTGGCTCAGGGACTCAGCCTCACAGCTGCAAGTCTTTTGAGAGTCCCACTTGCAGCTAAGTTGGTTCTCCAAGAACCACCACTGGCCAATGTGATTTGCAGGGTTTGTCAACATCTGTAGTTAAAGTTTCCCATGCAGCCAGTTTCAAGCCACCAGAGTGGAACAATGACTGCAAAATTCCTGCTTATTCACAGCGCCCCCTGTGTCCCTGCAAACTGGTTCCAGCCTGTGCTGGTTTGTGCTGGCTGGCTTCTGGGCCAGGTCCTGGCTTCCACGGGGTTCACTGCCTCCCAGGGACATGCAGGTCTCAGCTAGTGTCTTTCCTGGCCTCTTTAATCCCACCAAACACTTTCTTCCTCTGCTGCAGAACCCCATACATGTGGTGGCCTCTTCAGGATTCTTGGACCCTTGAGAAAATAGAAAGTACACAGAATCATGAAATAGTCCTGACTTATTGAAGTGACGGGATATGAGAGAGGAGAGGGAGGGAGAGAGAGAGGGAGAGGGAGAGAAAGAGGGGTGGCGGGGAGAGGGAGAGGGAGACATCTTATGCCTATAAGGGCAGCAGCATTAGGAAAAGGATAGGACCTCATTTTCTGTTTGCCTCTGTCTGGGTAGCCTGGACTGGGTAGCCTGAAAGTTAGTGGGAAGATGCGATCAGCAGTTTTGATGAGCTTGGTCAACAGTTTTGGAGGAGGGTAGACTGTGTCCAGGAGCCTGTCTCCTTAGTGGACCCAGAAAATACCCAAGGGGGCTCCAAATGCATGTCACAGTGTCCCTTCTCTTTCTGCTTTCATCCAGAGGGCATGCACAGATTAGTCTGGCCACAGATCATTAGGGAACTGGTTTGTGCAGTCATTCCTGGGCCTGGCAGTGGTGTGCTAAGTGCTAAGCAGTCTTCTTTTCATTTTTTCAAGGAAAGCTGCTGGCAGGAATGAAGATGAGTAGGCAAGCAGGAAGAGGAGGAAGAAGCACTTTGATCCATTTTTATTTCAGTTGTACATCTTGGTTGTTTTCCCTAGCCCCGGGACACAAACCACAGTCCTTGGGATGTACGTGGACTGCACTCTCTGGAGGCAGCAGACCCAACCACTACTCCACCTGGATTCGCCATCACACGAACATTTCGATTACCCCTTTGCCTGCCTCTTTCAGAACCAAGGGCCTGAACGCAAACCTTTTCTGAAAAAAGTGTTTGCAAACCAGACTTGCCCATTCAAGGACATTTTCTGAAAAGGCTCACCCCAACCACACGGCGAGCAGTCTGAACAGAGCCATCAGTCTGGCTGAATCTCATACTTAATTCATGCTCTCTTTTCAGTTCAGGACTGAGGGGAGGCTTCTCTGCATTTACCACACGAGTCCTCCACACCCAGCCCTTTGTCCCTGCCAGCGCCAGCTCAGGAGGGCGGGGCCACGCCCCTCTTACTCAACAATGGTCCATTCTTCTCCCAGCCACCCCTTCTCCGCCAGAACCCCCAACTCAGAACATTGCAGGGGCTTCTGGGGCTCAGAGTCCAGGAAGGGATCCCTTTCTGCCTCCAGATTTCTTTAGACGCCTGGCTGCCAGGGGGCCTTCTCTGGTCACAAAAGGCAGCCAGGGACCTGTCCTTCTGGGCACGACCTCCTTCCTAAGGCCAGAGTTTGCTGCCTACAATCTACTCAGCCCCGTGGGCCTGAGCGTGACCAGGCTGCCTGCAGGTATGAACTTAAATGAAAAGGACGCTTCTGACTGACAGGGCCTGCCTGGTGGCCCTCCTTCTGCCAGGCGGTTACAGACTTACAGCGTATTTGGCATAAATGGCTACACATTAGGCAGCACCGGTTACCCAATATCATTAAATAATGATAATAGTAACATTGACAGCGATAGTAATAATAATAGATGCCAGACTCAGCCCAGCCCAGACCAATGAAACTGACTCTAGTGAGTTTGAGTTCCAGCATCAGTATTTAAGTTCCCCAAGAGGCTCGAACACATGATCATGTTGAGAACCCCTGATATGGACCCCAGGGTTTGCGTGAGAATTAAATCAGACAACTGGTTTTTTCCTTCCATGTGCACTGAGCTTCAAACCCAGGCCAGACATCGCTCTAGGAGACGTAAGAAACAGCCATGAACGAAGCCCTGAGATGAAAAGGTTTAGGAATATAAACAATGCGCACTCAGAAACAATAATACAGCAGGTGACGCCAACTGAGAAGTTGCTGGATGTCGGGAGCGAGTCACTGGTATTTGTGTCAGGACCTGAATGACCAGTGGGGCTGGAGATCACATTCAGGGAGCAGAGGTCAGGGGGAAAGATGACAAGGTGGGAGTCCCTGGTGGGGCTGGAGAGAATGTGGGGCAGGGGGCTACAGGTGTGGGCCAGCCAGGCAGCTTTTCCAAAAGGAGCAGCGTGACCTGAGCTCTGTTATAAGGGAATCGTCAGCTGCGGTGTGGGAGATGGGCTGGGGGAGACGGGCTGGGGGAAGCAGCTGGGATCAGAGAAGAGGCCCCTGCTTTGAGGACAAGCACCAACGTGTGTGGGGGGGCGGGGCAGGGTGAGGTGGTGGGGATGACAGGCAAAGGTGTCTGGGACAAGGGGCTGCTGTTGGAGATGACACCCAGCTAGCCTCGCACAGTGGCTGGTGGTCGCAAGCCCCTCCAGGTTAGGCATTCTGATTCTCACTGATGTTCCCCATCAGGGCCCTCCTCCCTGAGTGCGGAAGGGGCAGATGCTTCCCTGGAGTGGGTGCCACAGAGGGGCCCCAAAGGATGCCAAGCCGGTGGGGCAGGTTCAGGGAGAACTGAGGTCCAGGAACAAAGGAGCAGGGCCCAGTGGGGTAAGGGGACACCGCCAGGGTTTGGGGCCTAGAGTTTGATGGGAAGCCCGTGATAAGTCAAGGCTGAGCCTGTACTCAAGAGGGGATGAGCAGTGGAGTGGGGAGGGGAGAGGAGACCCAGCTCTGCTTCCAGAAATGCAAATAATTTGCTTCCTTCTTCCTGCAGTCAAATGTCAACTTCTGAAGGAGGTTTCCCTGTGGCTGCCATTTAAAATGTGGATACTCCCTGTCTCCTTATCACTTTCAAATCTTCCCATTTACTTTTTCTCCTCAGCACTTACTGGCATCTGCCACACTCGAGAGTCCCTTATTCCCTGTGCTTCCTTCTTCCAGAAAATAGAGGTCATGAACCTGGCCACCAGGACTGTATATTCAGTTCAATTCTGCCCTAGTACCTAGAGCAGGCCTTCATATTAAAATGCTTGACAAGTGAGTAGAGGAATGAATAGGGCTGCTCTGGGGGGCAAGAAGGAAGACTGGAGTCTGCAGAACTGGAGAGGGAGGGGCTTTGGCACCAGTGCGGGCGGGGCGGGTGGCGCAGGTGGTCTCCTTCCTGTAAGACCTGGGCCAACAGAAACACTCCAGGCGCACCCGGCCTCTCCCTCTTGGGGCCACCCACTGCTCTTTCCCCATTGTGGAGACACTCTGTCAAAGGCCTGTGGGGTGGGGAACCCAGCAGAGCCCCCCCCCCCCCCCCCCCCCCCCCCCCCCCCGAGCACATTTGCAAATGTATCCTCCTCCTGTAAGCTAACTGGGAGGCAGCACTACCCACCCAGTCGACAGACGGGTACCAGACCCTGAGAGGGGACTCTGCAACCCTGAGGATCTGGAACACTGCCCACTTCCAAGATCTGAGGTGTGGGCATGAGGAGACTGTGGTCTGAGGATGTAGACCAGGGTTAGCAAACTGTTCCTGTCTGGGACCAGGGGCTGAACTCAGCAGCGTGAGTATAAGCAGCGTGGATGAGTAAAGGAATCAGCTCGGCCGTGATGCACATTGACAGGAACAGGCAGCAGTCCCAGCCTGCTGACTCCGGGTTTGGATCCTGGGCATTGGGCTTAGATCTGCCTGAACCAGGTCTCCCAGCAGACCTGCCTCAGAGATCTGCCGTGAGGGTTAATGAGATGATGAGTGCAAATTCAAGGGCTAGCTTAGCACCTAGTGATTTATTTATGACTACAGGCTGGCATGGTCTGGCCACCAGGTCTCAGGGGCCAGCAGAAAGAGACCGGCCAGGGCTCCAGCACAGAGCCAGGACAAAAGAGAGGAAGGATGCCTTTCTCAGGATTCCACGCGCATCCGAGGACTCAGGGCTCCTCCCCACCCTCCTCCGGATGGGAAGGCAAGCTTCTATCGCCGGCACAGCCGCCAATTGATCTTTCTGCCAATGTGTACCCCTAAAGCAGAGGCTGCAGCATAAGCTTTTGAGTACTCAAAGCCTCTTTTCTTTCTCAAAAGCCCTCTTCTTGCAATGTGAGGCCTGCCCATTAGTGCCTTGTTCCTCCTCTGAGTTACAAAGACCTGTGTGTCAATCCATACCCCCAAATCAGATTTTATTCTCTCTCGTGACCTCAGCCCTTCCCTTCGATGACAGGCCATGACTGAATGGTGAAGTGGGCAAGGATTGGCAGCAGAGGGCAGGGATGGGAGCCTCAGGTCATGTCTTAAACGGTTGTTCAATAATTCATTTTGCAGGGGTATAACGAGAGAGGTGGTATGTCACTGTGGTTAAGGGCCTGGATGGTAATCTGTTGTCGCCTATTAGCTATGTGACCTTAGGCAAATCGCTTAACCTCTCTGTGCCTCATTTCATACACAGTAAATAGGGATTATAATAGTACTATACCTTATTAAATAGCTAATAACATAGGAAGCACTCAAAACAGTGCCTGGTATATAACAAGTATGTTTAACTACAAGTATTTATACAATTTAGCACTGGGAATTGGTCAAATTCTCAAGCTATTAGACCAACGATCATATAAGATCTATTTGAAAAACATTTTCCCAGACATACTTCCCAGGTAAATATCAAGAAGTCAGTCATTCATTCATGTTCATTTTTACACCATAAATGCCAGATGCTGAGAAGAAAGATAGTAATAAACGAAGAAGTTAGGTTCTGATAAGTGATATCTGAAGGGAGCAACCCTTTATGTCTTCTTATTTAAGATTCTTTTGTAGTCTGTCCACTACACGGAAATGGCTCTGTGCTTGAGGAGAGTGAGCAAAGATATGACAAGGAGATCTTTTGTTCTAAATTGTTAGAGAGGAGATGGTCATGGGGGGAGTGGAATCCAGAGAGACAACTGCTGACCAAACCATTCTGACTGTTAGGAATTGTCAAGGAAGGGAGGGCGGGGGAAAAAGAGGAAAGGAAATTATCTTTTATAAATCTAACAGGCTCTTTATGGGAAGGCATCTAGGACACATTTCATATTATTCAGGAAAAAAATCAGGACATCAAACAATATGCATATTTGATTTCACATGTGCTTAAATTGTGCATTCATATAGGCATTTCAATATCTATCAAAACTCATTACAAACTTAATAGTAGCTATCTCTGGGATGAAGTGATGGGAGAGATTTTTTTCCACTTAACATACTTGTATTGTTCGGAATTTTTACAAGTGTGTATTTTAGCCATGACTTTTAAAAGAAATATTTACACAGAAGAAAACTTGTTCAAAAAAATCATGGGCTACACGGTGAGGTGGTGAGTCTCCCATCACAGGGGGTATTCAAGCAGGCGCTTGGAGGACCACAAAACAGGCTGTGATGAAGGACTGGGTCAGTCATGTCTGAGCTCCAGAGGCTCCCCCATGACTCTGGACAGGGACCCGTGTCTGAAAAACTCTCACCTCTGTGGGGAGCCAGTGGGTTTTAGTGGCTGGTGTGTGAGCAGCTCCCTGCCGCTGAGTGTGGCCTTGCAGCCTTGCACCTCCACCCCATGCAGTGCCTGGGCCCCTGCAGTGAAACTAACACTTTCCTGAACTCCAGTGCCAGGGGGCAGCAGCGGCAGGCAGGCTGTGCTCAGCCTGTGTTCTGTTCTCAGCATGCAGGGAGGAAGTGATGACGTGGGGCTCCGCCACCCTGTTGATAAGGGCTCCTGTCTCTCCTTTTCTCCAGCCCCTGCAGGACAGCCATGGAGCTACTCCGGGCGACTCTGCTGCTGGTGGTCTCTGGTTCCTCTGCTGTCCAGGACTCACGAGAGAGGGACTTCAAGGAGGCCAGCCCCAACATCTCCCAGCCCCTGCACCTCCTGGTGGAAGGGAACCTGCTGGTGCTCACGTCCGCCGGCCTGACCCAGATGTTGAATGAGACCCGCTTCCTCATGGTGCTTTTCCGTGAGTGTCCCCCACTCCTGGGCGGTGGGTGAGGAGGTGTTGGGGCCCACCCCCTCCATCTGGGAGCCAGAGGAGTTTTATATAGGACCACACAGGCAAACACAATGAACATATTTTTCAAACATCCTATCATTCCTCTAACATCATTCCTAACTCCCAGAGGAGAATAGAGATCCAGGCAGGTTATCAGTTTGTAACATCACTTCCGTTGCCATTTGCACCTTGATTTTTTATGTGACTTCTCTGTTCCAATGAAAGCCAGGAGCCGGGCTTTCTGCTCAGGTATCTTTACTGCTCCGAACCTCAGTTTTCCCCTCTGTAAAATGGGTGCCAACATAGTGACCACCCAGGATAACTGTGAGGACGGAATGAGGTGACATGTTAAGTTCCTGGGAACACAGCTAGAGAGGAATCAAGAATGGGCCAGCTCTCAAGAACGGATTTTAGGCCACCACCGTGATCACTTGACTGTGACGTGCCCTCTACTTTTATTCTTTGCACTGCTGTTCTTTGCAGACACCTCGGTGGGTGGTGAGACCAGACTTCTTTTTCCCCCCGATGTGCTGGCACAGACCCAGGTCTTGGGATGGGGTGGAAGGGCTCACCTGAGCTGCCGCTATGTACTGGGCCTCCCCTTCCCACAACAACCCGGCATGGTGGCCCTGTTGGTCTTCCTATTTGGGGACAGTTCACAATTAATGTACCTCTGCTCTTGGACAAACAGATCTGGAAGCACAGGCTCACATTCTTACGCGGTGACAATTGCCTGGCTGGGTGATGATTTTCCCTTTTGCTCGGAAAACATGCTTGTTGGTCTAGCTGAACCCACACGTCACCCGCTAGCATTTTGTTTGTGTCCCCTGCTGAAATGCAGGCCTCCCCAACCTTCCCCAGTTCTTGTCTCATTTGCATGTTCTCTCCAAGAGGATGGATGGCACTTCCGTGGGGGAGGGTGGGGTGTGTGACAGCATCAGAAAGCCAGTTGCCCTGGATCCTAGCGCCTCCTTGGCTGATGTGTGCGGCCACTTCATGACAGCATAGAGCAAAACTCTCCTACTGAGCCTTTAACCTTGATCCTTCCCACAAGGGGAAATCTGGGCCTTTTCTTCTTCCCTCCACCACGGAGCACGAGTATATCATCTCAAGTTCCATTCTATTCGTTCCAAGCCCCTGACCTCCATCTAGTCTAGGCACTTCATGCTTTCTTCCAGCTGAAAAGCAGGTGCAGCCTCCACCTGACTTCAAGCCCAGGGACAAGACCCTGCAGGAGAGATGCATCCAAGTGGGCCTTTTCCTTGACAGGAAGCTGGGAGCAGGAAATGCATTTCTGCTTTGCTGAAAAACTCCCCACGTTCTGCATCCATCTTCTCCGCGGCTCCTTTCTCGGGGAGGAATTGACACCCGGCAGCCTTACTCTGCCTGTTGGGGAACTGTCAGCTCATGTTCTGCACGTGTCAGACATTCCAACCACTAAGACAGACAAGCGTTTGCTGCAGCCCCTAGAGTCTGAAACCTGAGGCCTCCACACAGGGGTTGAAGGGTTTAGAGCCACACATTTTGCACGACCCAGCATGCCTCAACCCTCTTCCAAAAATGGCACAGAGGATAGACAAGACTGGCAGGGTGTCCTGTGTGTGCAGAAAGCAAGACTGCTCCATGACAACTGTTTGATCAGGGCAGAGGGCAAATTCATGGGTCTTTGGGCTCTTAACTACCTTCTTAGTTTAGGGGCGGACACCGAACTGAGGCCACAGAGAACACCACTCACCTTTACATTTTTTAATTGCATTTCATTAGAACCAATCTGAATGCTTTCAATCTAAAGCATTCCCACCCATGAACAGCAGCCCAGACCCTGTCCTCTAAAACAGATGATCAAATTCATTACATTTGAATATTTGCATTCTTCTAATACACAGCTTAAATCAAAATGAGTTTTCAAAAAATCGACCTTCTCAAATGACCTTTGGAAAAAATGAATCACTTGGGGAAAGCATTTTTAAAAGCTTTCTTTTTCCTCCCAAAGGTAAATTGTCTCTTGACAAAAAAAACTTTTTTTTTTCCCCCCCAATAGCGTCCTCAGGGAAATACAGCCCCAGAACTCTCAAGTCTGGAGTGGTTGCACAGTGTCTCATCTCCTCTAGGATTCCAGGTTCAAGAGCTAATGAGCTGTCCCCTGAAGTGCCTTCCACTGATTGCTACATAAGTCCAAGCAGACCTCAACATCTTCGATGCGCTTCCCCCAGCCTCAGAGTGTCTCAGCTGACACTGTCCATCCAGTGACAAAGTCAGAAATCTCAAGGACATACTTGACTCCTCTGTATTCTTTAATCTCTCACCAAGTCCCAAAACCGCCCTCATTCCTCACCTGAGTGACTGAAGCATCTTCCTACGTGATCTTCCTGCCCCCTCCAGTCCTCTCGCTACAATTTACCTAGATGGTGTTTTTTTCTAAAATGAAAATCAAATTAGCTCTCTCCTTGAGAAACCTTCAAAGACCCCAGACTTCTTAACGTGGCTACGGTGTCCTTTGCTTGATTACTCCGAAACACCTCTCCATCCTGGTCTGGGACTTGGTCTCCAGCATGGCTGCTCATCCTCCGCGTTACTGACGCTTTGTAGGTACATTTCCGCTGTGTGTGTGGCTGGGGGGTAAGGCAGTAGGGCAGGCGATTTGTCCTGTGGACTGTGGGAGATTCAACAGCATCTCGGCATTTACCCACTAGATGCCAGTATCCCCCCACTTGTGACAACCAGACACGTGTCCAGGTTTGGCCAAATGGCCACCCTGGAAAACCACGAATTAAAGACAGACTCGAGCTCCGGGTGCTGGGAGCCGCACTCACTCCTCCGCCATCCACCAGCCCCTCCCCCGACTCACTCAGCTGCTCAGAAACAGGAGCCCGGGGTTATCTCTAAGACCCAGGCAAACACTGATTCTAGTTCCATTAGCCGTGAACACATCCACACCAGGTGGGCAGTCACATGACTGGATCCTCTGCGCTACCCCAAAGCCCGCGAGAGCCAAGGCTTAGGCCTTGGGTGGCTCAGTGCTGGTCACCTTTGTCTACTTCTGCTCAGGAACTAGGGGATCTGCTGAGGATTTGGACATCTCTCTAGGACCTTTCCTTCCCAGAGAGATCCCAGGTAGAGCAAAGTCAAGGATTCCCCACCTGTGTCATGACGATTGATTGAGAACATTTGTGCCAAAGCTTTGCCCATCTTGTCTTACTAGGTTGGTTCATCGTAAGGTGTGGGCTCTTTAATAGCCCATCCTGTAATGGGGAAACTGAGGCATGTTTAAAAACATTTTAAAAACATCGTGCCAAGGCCCCCAGTACTGTAAGCAGCCGTGACTGCTGGAGATACTTTAAGGAATTCGCATACATTGAGTACCCTGTGCATGCCAGATGAGGAGCTAGGACCTCAGGACCCAGGGAGGTTGTACCTGTGGGAGCTCTTGACCTCCCAGCCAAGGCCTCCTGCCCATCCACAGTCCCCCTGGGCACTGCCCTGCCCTCGTGGCAACATAGTTGAATCATCTCCATGCCCCAACCAAACTGGCACACACCATGGGCCAGCGCAGGACAAAGGCACAGAGACCCGAGGGATATATGCATTTCTCTCACCTTCACAAGCTCAGAAATCAGCATTGCAGAGTTTCAGGGGTTAAACCAATATACAAATGTTAAAAAAAGAGAAACAAAAAATTAGGACTCTAAATCATCAAGAGTGGATTTTCTCTACAGAGTTTTCTCTGCCTTAGTGGGGAGAACCACCTAGAGCAGAGGAAGAGGGCACCACATCCCCCCATCCCTTCTTCCAGGAAAAGGAAGAGCTTTCTGACCAGCTTATCTCTAAGTCTGTTAGAGCCTGAGCCTTGGCGTTGGAACTCAGCCTAACTGCATGCTAGATGAAAGGCCTATGGGCCTCTGTTTCCTGACCTTCCTCGCCTGCAATAGAAGCCAATCCATGGGCTGTTCTGAGGAGTGGCCAAGATAATGCCAAGTGCCTGACATAATAAATGTCCAATAAATGTTGCCATCTTGTCATCACTGTTATCATCATCCTCTTGGTTTCTCCTGTCAAAATCTCAGTGTTACCCTTGACTCCTCTCTTTCATTCATTCCCCATATCTAACTTGTCGATAACCCAGTCAACTCTTCAAAATTCCACAAGATTCTGACCATTCTCCCACCGCTCCCCCGCCACTGCCATCACCCTGGTTCCAGCCATTACTGTCTCTCAGCTGGTTCCCACAGGGGCCTCCAAATGTTCTCCCTTGATCCATTCTTTCTCTCCTTTGGTCTCATATTCATAAAACTTTCAGAACAATACAGTTAAAAGCCAGATCCCAGAAACTCTGCTCCAAACACTCCAGTGCCTTTCTTCAACTCCCAGAGGAAAGGTCAACATCTAGTCAGTGGTTCACAAGTCTGACACCCTCTGCCTCCCACTCTGGCGCACTCTGCTCCAGACCAAAGAGACCACTTGCCCTTTCTCAAACGGGTCCCGCATGCACTCATCTCAGGGCCTTTGAACTTCAGCTTGCTCTGTCTGGAGTGCCCTTTGACTGTTCTCCACGTACCTTGCTGCCTCGCCTCCTTCAGACCATAATACAATATTGCTTCTCAGTGAGACCTCCGGTCTTCCCATATACACTCATAATCTCCCTGATACTTCCAACCTCTAACTCTTCTTTCTTCTCCAAAGCACTCATCATCTAACATGACGTTTATTCTACTTGATGTATTTTCTCCCTTTTTCAGCAAGAAAGATTTTTATATGTCTATTCACTGTTGAACTTCCAGTACCCACAACAGTGTCTGGCACACACTGAGTCCTATAAATGATTTGTTAGTACTGTGCACTAAAGAAATAATACGTATCACTGAAAAAAATTCACATATCCCTTATTTCTTGCTTAGCATTGCTAACAAGAAAATTTAATCATACAATTCTCAAGCACTTCATATGTATTCCCCTTGGTATTATCATTCTTTTCATTGACTCCTTAAAAAAAAAAAAAGATTTGTTGGATAATGGCTGGCTGGCTGAATGAATGGTTGGTTGGATGGATGGATGGTTGGTTGGATGTATATATGGATGGATGGTTGGATGGATGGTTGGCTAGATGGATGGATGACTGGTTGGATGGATAGTTGTATGAAAGGCTGGATGGATGGATGGATGGATGGTTGGATGGATGGATAGATGGATGGATGAGTGGTTGGATGGATGACTGAATGGATGGATGGATATAGTTGTATGAATGGATGGATGGATGGTTGGATGGATGGCTGTGTGGCTTAGGTGGATGGTTGTATGGATGGGTGGATGGTTGTATGGATGGGTGGATGGTTGGATGGATGAATGGATAGTTGGATGGAGGATCCTCATTACTATTATTGTTAAGTCTCATCAATCCAGCTTTTAGATCCCAGCCTTATAGTTGTCACAACCTCTTTTTCTCACTTCCATTTTGGACACTCAGGATCACTGACGTGTGTGGGACCTCTTAAACCTCCATCTTTTGGACAATTATTCCAAGCGTTTCTCTTGCCTTGAATGCCTTTCCTTAGAAGCTCAGATTCGAATGTTCTACCAGTCAGCACTCCTGAGCCAGGTGTGACCAAATACACAAAGAAGCCAGGGGAGAGGCCCTCGGGCAGAGCAGCCGGCCACAGGCCAGCGCTTGCCAGTGGTGATGGATGGGGGCATCCATGGCAATGATGGTGACAAAGCAGGCAGCGCAGAGGCATCGATCTACAAGGGAGCCGAACAAGCCCCACTTCCCACCCATTGATTGGGACTTTAATGAAAACCATCACTCACTTTCGGGCTCCATCTCGGGAACAGGTGTGCTGACTAGCAATGTGGTGTGTGCCAGCTGTCCCCGGCCTGGCTTTCTGGGTTTCTTTACAAAAAGACCTCTCTGTTGGACTTGGAACTTGCCCATGGAAGTAGAGGTGATTTGTACTTTCTCCAAACACTCCAGATGGATGTGGGGGGTTGAAAAAGATAAAGTGCTCTGGCTTGAAAGGGAATCGATGCCCCCTGCCCTGGTCCCTTCCTGCAGTGCAGGCCCAGGGGAGGTGAGGGGTCAGCTGAGGGATCTGCAGGCTCCCTGTGTTATCAGGAAGAAGGAAAGTAAACTCAAGTCCATTTTAGTCCTCTTGCATTTGGGTTGTGAAGGTTTTTCCTGCTGCCAGGATCATAAGCGGCTCCCAGAGGCTGTTTCAGAAAAGGGTTCCCCACTCTTGCCCCCACCCCATTGGGCCCAGTAGGGTGAAGGGACAAGGAATCTCAGTCACAAATGTCAAGTCTCTTCCAGGCTCCCCGCAAGAGGATGGGCTTTGAGGGGGTGAGGGAGCATCATAACCTCCCTAACCCACGCTTCTCACATCTGGCCTTCCTTACTTGAGAGACCTCTGTCACTCATTTAGCTCCAGGGCAGCGGGAGAGCCCCAGTTGGACCTGCTGGCTCCAGAACATTCCACCAGATGGCACTCATGCTCTCTCGTTCTCTCACCGCCACCCCATAAATTCTGACCCTGGGAATTTTACAGTAACAGTAGTAATAACGCATTATGTATTTAATCATGGCCAGGCATTGTGCTAAGGTTTTATATGCCCCATGGGGGTGAGAGTACAGCCTGGGTGGGACAGAGCCTGGTTATAGCTCTTCCTGCCACACGGTTTGGGGTGAGTAGGTCCTTTCATTGTGCATCAGCTTCCTCCTCATAAAACCATTCTTACCCCTTAGGGATCCTGGGAGGGTTCAACGATCTGAGCCATGCGAAAACCTCCTTGGAAAATAATAAGCACTATAACTGATGTGCAACGAGTCGTATTTGACACAAGTCCTATGGCAGACACTCATATTCCTTCTCTTTCACCCAAGGGAGGGACGCCTAGAAAGACAAAGCAGTATTGTTTCCGGAGTGGCTGAACCCGGAGAGCCCTGACGGGTGTCTCCCTAACTGATCAACTTCATGAAGTGGGCGTCTCCCCTCTGTCCTGTTTCCGAAATGTTCCCCAGTCTCAGGAAGCACGGGACAGGCACAGGATCCTCCTCCTTGGGAGATGGAGGGGGAGGCTCTAGAAAGTTCTTTCTCCTTATGTCTCTCTCAGACAACCCCTCATCGAAGGAATCCAGGAACTTGGCCAAAGAGCTGGGCAAAGCCAGGGACATCATGGGCAAAGGCAAGAACGGGCTGGGCTTTGGCAAAGTGGACATCACGGTAGAGAAGGAACTTCAGAAGGAATTTGATGTCACGCAGGCCCCCGAGTTGAAGCTGTTTTTTGAGGGCAACAGATCAGAGCCCATCAGCTGCAAAGGTAAGGCCCGTGTGTGTGTGTGTGTGTGTGTGTGTGTGTGTGTGTGTGTGTGTGTGTGTGAATCAAGGGATGCTGCTATGGAAACGTGTGAATACCAGCATGTCCAGGTCAAGCCTGGAGGGCTTCCAGAGGGTGGAGGTGGGGCTCTGCACCACACAGTCTTTCCAAGACCCAGGCTCCTTCCGGCTTGTGCCTCTGCCCTCCCCTAGGACCTCGGAGTCACTTCTGTTTCCTCTGTACCAGGTCAGCAGTTGGACCTGGAAGTAGATGTGTTCCTAATGTAAACATTACCTCTCTGCTCACTCCATTCACCAAAATTCTCTTCCATGGCTCCACCCAACTGGAAACTGGGGAAACAGGGTCCCGCTCCATATCCATAAGGAAAAGAAAATCGATTCTGGTGAAGATGCAGTGTCTCTGCGTCCCCAACTCCCCACTCCTCTCCTACTTTAGAGTCATTTTGCCAGGGTCCTAGGACAAGGAAGCACTGGAAGATAATGACAGGAGACAGGTTGGGGACAGGGGGACTGCCATACACTTTCACATCTATTGTCATCCGTTTAATTCATTAATTCATTTGTTCACTCTTACCATGTGTCAGTCCCTATCCTGATTCAGGATGCTTGAAGAATTGTGTGCCTCAGTGCGGCACATGGTGAGTCCTAATCGAATGCATGTTAAATATATGGACGCGTGAATGTGTCCATAGTGGATGGATGGAATGAAATTAGGGAACCCATCTGCAGGGGCTGCAGTGTGCCTTGCAGTTCTCAGAATGGACACAAGGGGACGTGAGACACACAGGCCAAATTTGCTAAGGAAAGTGCGGTGAAATCCACCATCTCACGTAGGTTACATAAAAGGCCTGTGCGTGCTATGGAAGTGGGGCGGGTGGGAGGTGTGGGGACCCAGGAGGGGAGAGGGAGAGGGAAGGCAGAGAAAGTGAGAGAAGGGGCAGGTACTGCTGCTTCCTGTGGATACTGAATGAAAACCCTCAACAACCGTGATGAATGGATCCCAAGCCAGGAGCTTTGAGCAGGACCGCGAAGAAATGAGAAGCCCCAGGCTTTGTTGAGTCCCTGTCTGCTGGTGGAGTGTGGCGTGGCTCAGGCTCTATGAAGCCCTCACCTCCTGAAGGACAGGTGACGCTTGGCTCCATTTAGAGGTGAGAATGCAACACTTTCAGACTGTGTGAACCCCTGTTGTGGGGAGAGCCTATGTCGGGACCTTCTCTGTCACACAGGAAGATTCACCATCGCCTCCCCCAGGAAGTCTTCTCTGACTGCAGGGTGGGAACGCCTACCTCTTCTGCAGCCCCAAAGCCCTTGTGCTTCCCCATCAAGCCCCTCACCTCACAGAATACTGTTCCTTGTGCTCCATTCAGTTGAGCGCACAGCGCCTAGTGAATCCCCTTCCTTTCCCGGGTCCTCCAAAGAGGCTGGCGGCAATGGCGACATTGGCCCTCCCTCCAACCCCAGCATCAAATCCTCACTCGGTGCCCCAGGAGCAATCACTGCTTCTTGTTGACTGTTCCATCTTCTCATCTGTGAAATGGGGATGAAGAAAGCATCTGTCTCCTAGGGTAGCAGGGAAAATGAAACATGTTTGCAAAGAACAAGGTCCGGCACTCTGAAACAGGTACTGTGTTCCAGGCTCTCTTCTAGAACCTTTTCATAGGTCACAGCAGGAGCTATTTTTCAGACGGGGAAACTGAGGCACAGAGCAGTAGCATAACGTCTTCAAGACTCCTGGACCATAAGCAGCTGGATCCAGAAACGCTTTCTATAAAGGGCCAGATAATAAAGATTTTAGGACTTATTGTCCAAACATCACTGCAGCTAAACCGCATGCAGGTCAGTAAGTGGTCGTGTCCATGTCCGCCATGTTTCTTTATCCAATCAATTGACAGGCGGGCTTTGGCCGTGGGCTGTAGTGGCTGAGATCTGCTCTATGGGCTGCTTTCGAAGTCAGTGGCAGATGTGGGGATTTTGTCATCAGAATGTGAGTTCCCGGTCTGGTCCAGTGCCTGGAATTCTGGGTTCTTTTTCTTTTTTTTTAAATAATAATTTTATTATTTCTTTTGTTTCTATTGCTATATTAATTCCAGGATATTTTATTGCATCTCAGTCAATAACCACTGGGGTTCATGCCCTTGACACCCCCCGTGTCCCCCTTCCTTCCTTCCTGTCTCTCACCCTCCTGCTAACCAGTCTTGGGCCCTACGAATGTCCTTGAGATTTGTCTGTTTTGTTTCTTTATAATTCACCTCCAAGTGAAACCATTCTGCACTTCTCTTTTCCTTTCTGCCTTATTTCGCTTAACATGATCCCCTCCAGTTCCATCCAGGTTATTGCAAAGAGGGTGATTTTTTTTTTTTTTCCAGCTGTATAGAAATCCACTGAGTATCTAGACCACATCTGTTGACGCAGGGCATTTGGGGGGTTTCTGATCTCGGCTTCTATGATTGTACTACTCTCACAGAGGGGTGCAGTTTTCTGATCTGATTAGAGAATCTGCGCTCTCTGGGGAGACGTCCACTACAGCTCTTCACGAATGGTTCTTGACTCTGAATGGGGTGGAATTGCAGGGGCCTGGTGTGGCCAGGCCTGGGGTCAGGAGCCAGCCTCTAACCCGCTGGGTTTGTCCATTCCCCTTTGTCTTCAGTCTTACCCCAACCAGGGAAAGAGGCAATGGGATGCAGGATGCAGCCCCAGGAACTGGAATTTAGGACAAGTACTTGCTATGGGGATTTGAGCCAATTGTCCGGTTTCTCATCTCCTAAGCAGCTGTAGTGCCAGCTCTTTCGACTTGACAGGGCTGCTCAGAGCTCACAGGAGCCGCAGTGCTTTGCTTATCTCTTGTGCTGTGACTTTTCTGCAAACCTCCTTGGAGGCAAGTGGAGCTTAGTCCTTGTTGGGTCCAAGCCAGCCATCTGCACTCTCCTCTGATCTCCAAGGACAGAGGGTGGGAGACAGGGCCTTGGCCACACCCCTGGAGGAAGGCAGGTGGCCCCTAGGGCCTCAGTTAATGATGCTTTCACAGCTCGTGCCTGGAAATATGCAGCGAAGCCACGACCCCAGTCAATCATTGACACAATGTCACACCTCTGTTGTCCTGTGACCTTGGGCTCAGAGCCAAGTATCAGGGGAGACACAGGTCCACCTGCAGCTGTCAGTCCCGACCTGCAGAGACCCAGGAACAACTCAGGTGGCAAGCTAAGTGCTACCTGGGTGCCGGGGCCCCAGAGGGGTCAGTGGAGCCCATGCATCTCAGAGAAGGTGACCCAAGTTCAAGTTCCCTCAGCTGGGTTTATACCTCCTTCATCGCCTCATTCATTCATCCTCTAATCATTTCTCGAGCACTTAGTATGATCCTGCCAGACAGCATAGGGGTTACTGGCAAGTTGGCAAAAAAACCCTAATTTCAGAACAAGACAGAACACAGCAGGTCGTCAGACAGAGGCTGGTGGGGTAGGTGGAAGGGAGGGCAAGAAAAGACCCAGCTGAGACCCGAATAGGCAGAAGCGTCCTTGAAGGGACAAGGACAGGCAGGGAAGGAAGGGGCCTGGCTGAGGGTGGGCCTCAGAATCCCTCCTGCAGAGTGAGGTCCTGGAGGAGCCTCTGATGACCTAGAGTTGAAAACCATTTGGAGGGGGTTTTGGTTCACCTTTTTGAGATTTTCGGAATGTTCAACCCATTCCTTTTAGGGCACTCACCACAAATTCAAACACAAACCTTTAAGAAAAGCAATGTGTTTTCATGGGAGGTGCCCATTTCTTCCTGAAAGATGACTTGAGACGGTAAGAACAGACGCAACCTGGAGGCTGGAAACCAGGAGGCGGTGACTGTGTGACTCCTGTCTGCTGCAGGACAGGCCAGTTCTCCAGGACAGGGTGCGGGTGAAAGGAAATCGGTTTGTCTTTGAATGGTACCACCCGAGGAAGTGGGGGCCCTGTCCATGTCAGGTCCACTCCCCTGAGTGAAGGGGCCACAGAGAGGCTACACACAGAGCTGACAGCAGGCAGTCAGGGGAAAGCAGGTCCTCGCCGCTGCCAGACGGGCACCAGCAGGGCTCGGCTCCCCTGTGGGGCAGTTCAGAGTCCTTTCCACCTCCATGAAGAAATCCAGTTCAAGCCACTGTCTGTCTCTCTCGGGCGTACTTGATTTGCAGTTAAATTATATGTTAGCTGGCACACCCCGGCGGCCTAGCAGATAAGGCTACTGGATTCAGTCTACACACATCCCAAGGACCCAGGTTCAAGCCCCGGGGCCAGGGAAGCATCCAAGATGACAAACTAAAATTAAAGTGCTGCTTCCCTCCCTCTCTTCCTGCTGGCTGCCTCTGCATTTTCCTTTCAAAAAAAGAATTATATGTTAACTAAATGTCATAGATTCCCTGGCTCCGCTGGAGGGTAAGGTTTAGGTCCCAATTTGACTGTCCTGTTACAACTGTGGAGAAGCGATAGGATAGACAGATGTGATAGGAAGCTCCCCCGGTTCTCTGTTCCTCCACATCCTCCTCCTCCGATGAACTTGGAAAGGCCTGACTCACTGCAGTTTTTGAAGTGACCTAAACTGCTTCTACTGGAGCTAAACCAGCCTCCTCTAGCACCAGCAGCCCCACTGCTGGGCAGGCCCCCAAGTGAGCTGTGTGCAGTGCGCCTGCAGAGACACGCACAAGAATGAATCCTTCATAAGCCCAAACCAGAAAGTACCCAAACGTCCCTCCACAGAGAACGGCTAGAGAAACTGCAGGTTGGTCACACCGTCTTCGCTGCACAGTCTTGGACTAAATCTACACACACACACAACATGTGACTCTCACGGATATGATGAAGCCAGATCTCCAAACACACACTGATTCCATGTTCATGAAGTTCAAGAGCAGGCAGACTGATGCTGGCCATGAGGGAGGAGGACACTGGCTTCCCCGAGGTGTCGGGGAGCAGGGTGGGAGGGACTGGTGGGGGTAAAACAGGGACTTCTGGGGGTCAGATGATGTTCCATTTCTTGATCTCGGTAGTCATTATTAGAGTGTGTTCATTCTGTGAAAGTTCATCAAACACTATCATTTGCACACCTTTCTCCATGTAAAAGCATGTCATTGTAAGTTAAAAAAAAATTGTATTCTCAACATGCCCTGTGGCCTAGCGAATAAGATCGCTGGACATAGTCCACATACAACATCCCAAGGACCCAGGATCAAGACTTGGGGCCAGGGTGGAGCAACCAAGATGAACAACTAAATGAAATAAATGGTTCTTTTTCCTTTCTCTTCCTGCCTGCCTGCCTACTCATCTTTCTTCCTCCCTGCAAGTTTCCTTAATTTTCTTATTATTTATTGTACTGGTAACGTTGATTGACATAATAATGTAAGTTTTAGATGTGCAGTCTCACTCTTCATCAAATATATGATAACACATCTCGCCCACCACCACATTTGGTAAGTTTTTTAAATGGCTTGACCATCTTAGGAAACATAAGCAAAGACATTGAGGATAGAAGCTGGTTGATTTAGCCACTTGGTGAGCATTACCAAGTCCCAGTCCATAACTTGTCCTGCTGCAGGACCTGTGCACAGGCTGCTTGCTCTTTCTGGAAACTTCTCCTTCTTCTTGCCTCCTGGTGAACATCTAGGTCTCCTTCAGTGCTTAGTGCTTAAGTGATTTCCTCCAGGAAGAAGTCCTGGACTGTGACTTTCCAATATGCACTTTGGGTGTTGTATGCTTGTGCGTGCAATTATTTGCCAGTGACCCTAAACAGAATGAGAGCTACAAAACGCTCATGTGCTTGTTTCTGCTTATCCTGATATTCCCAGGATCAAACACAGCCCTTGATAACATAATAGACTCTCAATGCTCTGGTGGAGTTGGGGTTGAACAAGGCCATATACGTCCCAAGGTCCCAGGTTCACATCCCGGGGCCGGGGAGGACAACCAAGATGAACAACTAAACAAAATCAAGAAAAACTGCTTCTTCCTCCTCTCTTTCCCTGCCAGCTTGCCTACTCACGTTCATTCTGCCTCCACCTTTCCTTGAAAAAAAAAATGCTTATTTGTCAAAGGAATGAATAAGCGAGTCTAGGAAAAAAGGCCTTGATATCTAATCCAAAGCTACACACAGTAAACAATGCTTTATCTCACAAACTCATTCTCAGAGTTCCAATCTATTCTATCGCAGGTGTTAATATGAATTAATGTTTTACAATACGTGACATCATATAAACTTGATGATCACAGCAAACACAGGCCAATCTATTATACCTTCTGGCACACTGTTAAGTCTCTCTAGATAAGGTAAATGTGTCCTAACTTCAGAAGTTAAGATTTTGGGGTGCCTGACACCTCCCATACAATAGCTGAGTAATGGAAGTCAGGCTCTATGACCTCAGCAGACATTTGTGTCTCAGATGAGGAATTGGAGACACATGGGAGATAATGGAATTTTCTCAAGGTCATGGACCTAGCTTGTCTTTTCATTAACATTTTATTTATATATATATATATATATATATATATATATATATATATATATATATATTTTAAAAATACATTCATCTTCCTGTCACTTCGGGGAGAGGATAAGAAAAGGAATCTAGGCAGGCTTCCTCCTGGATTTCTTAGTGGGGTGACCACAGGCAAGCTGAGCCTTGATTTCCTCATTTGCGGCATGGAGCGAGTAAGCCTATCCTATAATGATGTTGTGAGGCGGTGATACATGCAAAGTACTCAGGTCTGGGCCTTGGTAAGCACACAATAAGATTTAACTGCTATTAATATTTATGATGAGAACTGAAGGGTGTGGAAGGGGAAGAATCCACCTTGATCTTTAAGGGGTGGGGTCCAAGACAAGATGCTCATGAAGCTGGGGGAAGAAAGCCCTGCTCTGGTTCAAAAGCAACCCTCTGTGTGATCCATTTAACTGTATCTCTCTCCAGGAGTGGTTGAATCTACAGCCTTGGTGGTTTGGTTGAGAAGACAAATTAGCCAGAAAGCATTTTTGTTCAACAACACCCAGCAAGTGGCAGAGTTTGTGAAATCCAGGCCCTTGGTCATTGTTGGCTTCTTTCAGGTATTGGGGTCAGAAGTTGGGAGGAGGATTTTCTGACTTGTGAGGAGAGAGGGGTGAGGGGAGGAGAAGTCTTCCTCTTGGGTTAATTTCATGCCCATTTCTTCCCTATTCAATGAGCTGGTCTTCCGGAGGAAGTGCGGAGTTAAAAAATAAAGGGGAATGAAAGGGGAAGCTGAAGTAGTAGAGGAAACTAACTAGAAAGATGACTAGGAATGGGAGAGGGGAGAGGAGATGAACATATTTATTAAACTGGTTTTGATAGTATAGCTGATCTTTTGGGTCTGTTTACAACATCACTGAATAATAGGCAAATTGTTTCTGGACAACACATTTCCAATGTCTTACAGTCTTAACTCATTTTCTATAACTTGGATGACTTCTCTTTGATTAGAAGTCAGAGTTTTGGTTTTATGTTTATATGTGAGGAGGGTGTGTGCCTCTTTCTCTCCCACCCAACTCTTGACAAGATTTCCAGTCCCAACTTTCTTTCAAGTCAAAGAATGAAGTCCTCAACTACAGCCCTGTTTCGATTCCAATTTTCTATTTGACATTACCTGTACTTGGAAAAGATCAAGTTTATCAATTCTTTCAATTAACCTTTGGGGATTTGCCTATTTTGGCCTTAGTCATGGTCAGAGAAACATTCCTGAGCATGAAAAGAGATTTCGGTAACCCCAGAAGGTGGAAAGTTGAGGAGATGAGTTGGTCTTCATTTTCAGCTTCCCTTTAAGGAAGCCAGACACTTTTCTTCCTAACATAATCTCATCACATATCCTTCCCCAAACAGGAGCTAGAGGAAGAAGTAGCAGAGTTGTTCTATGATGTAATCAAGGACTTCCCAGAGCTAACATTTGGGGTGATAACAATTGGCAATGCCTTTGGGCGCTTCCATGTGACACTTGACAGTGTTCTGGTCTTCAAAAAGGTAAGACATTGAGTATATTGCTGATGAGGAAGTTCTCTACCTCAAAACAGTAAACTATGTCTATATATGTGGATTTGGGGTACAAATTCTGGCTCTACATGGACCAGTTGGCTCCTGTGAAATCCCAGTCCCCAATGTTTCTCTGGTCTTTCAAGTCATTCTCCATTGTAAGTTCTTCCTCTTTCCCTTAATTAGTAAATTTCTTTCTTTAAGGCTTAATCCTATGCCTTATTGTTTCTTTTGGTTCATGCTTCTCCATCAACCCTCTATCAGCAATTAATATCCATATACCCATGACTTAGAAATCTCCAGATGTCAGACTTTTCTATACATCAGCAGATGTCACAACATGGCAGACCCTAAAGTCATCATCTCCCTTTCTGGTATCTTTCCCCACTCAGTGAATGGTGTCACCATCTCTCCCCATTAGTTGAGAAAAGCTAGAATATCAGAAATTACCCTAACTCCTCCCTCTTCTCCACCTCTCATACATAATCCATTGCCTAAATTCTACTGATATTTTTATCCAAAAAATCCCTTGAATCTGCCCACTTCTCTCTATTGCTACCAACTTAAATCAAATGGCCATCATTCTCTACAGTCTGCTCCATCACCTGATGAGTCTGCTACATTGTCTCTTTTCGTCTAAAGAACAGTATTTCCAAAATTCAAATCAGATCATCACTTTCTTCCTTTCCACTGCAATCCTTCTAACAAATTCCAATTATTCTTCCAATAAAAACTCAAATTCCTTTTTCATTTTAAAGAAAAGGTGCAAGCAGGAATGAAGATGAATAGGCAGGCAGGAAGAGACAGGAGGAAGAAACACTTTATTTTTATTTACTTGTTCACATTGGTTGTTACCCTGCACCCCCGACCCTGGGTCTTGAACCTGGGACCTTGGGATGTGTGTGGGACTATTCCAGGGTGCACTAGACCGCTAGGCCACCAGGGCATGCCCCCCAAAACTCAAATTCTTAATGAGGCTCAGAAAATACTTCACAGCCTGGCTTCTATTACACACCTTCCTCCTCTTCCTCCTTGGTGTCTAAGGCTGAGCTTTCCTACATTAAAATTCATTAAATTAAAATATTAATTCCTCAAACTTCCCATATCTCAGATGCTCAATAGCCACATGCAGATAGTGGCCACTGTATTGGACAGAACATTTTATAGAATTTTGTTGCTCTAGACACTGTGTTTAATTCCTAAAGCATGGCTTACTTCCTTCCCACAAAAGCCATATCCTTACAATGATCACATTACTCTGAGACATGGCTCAGAGAGGTTAGGCTTCTTGCCCAAGGCTGCATAGGCAGTAGCTGAAGTGATAACCAGACCTGCCTGGCTATCAAGAGAGGACTGAGCTGCCTCGTTTTCACTTGGGCCCATAAAAGTCATGAGAATAAAAGTTGGCGAATAAAATAACTTAATTTGTGTTTTCGAACGGGGAAACAGACAGTCCAGAAATAAATCCAAATACATATGGAAATTTAGCCTTTGATAAAGAAGATATTTTAGGCGGGTGGGGAAAATAATGACTACTGCTGAGATCATTTGGCAGTTATTGGGGGGAAAAAACCAGTAAACTAAACCTGAATTCATACACTACTCCTTATACCAAATTAAATTTCAGCATGTTCCCTGATGAAAAACATAAAGCTAAAAGAATGAAAAGATAAGACGATGCCATGGGAGTTTGCTTTCTAAACCCAGATGGGAGATCCCCTTTATAAAGCATGAAGGAAACGCCAGCAGCCATGAAAAGAAATACTGATAGATTTCAACCACATAAATATTTAGAAGTTCTGCAAAATCAACGCCATCAGAAAAGCAAAAGCAAAATAGCCAGCTTGGAAAATGAAGTTGGGAGAGAGGTGGTTTCTTTTAGTGTGTGGGTGCTGGGCTGAGAACGCCTCTCTGGGCCCTGCCTCCACTGCTTCTTACTAGCTTAGCCACCTTGGGCGAGTCACTTGACTTCTCTGTACCTCAATTTCCTCAACTGCAAAATGGGGGAAATAATGGCACTTGGCTTAATAAGATGTTATGAGGATTAAATGAGTGAATGCACAGAGCATGCTTCTAACTGTGACGAGTAGAACAGCAGCTCTCAATCGATTATTAGAGAATTGATATAACCAAGAAAGAATTTGGACTGTATCCAGAAGATAATGGGGGTCAGAGGCATTTTAGCAAGAGAATGACATGATCAGATTTGCATTCCAGCATCATCGCTCTGACTGAAGGAAGGGGGATGGATTGGAGGGAAGCACAGGCAGAGAAATGGAAAGACCCTTAGGAGATTCTTGCAGGAGTCCAGGCAAGAGGTTTCGACTGCAAGAGAGATTGGTGAGGATGAAGAGAAGATGGAGTAGGGAAAAATTAGGAGAAAACTGCTTCTTTCTGTCCTCCTCCTCGGACTTTGATCCTAGGCTGCAGAGAACTATATCATTTCCTTAGAAGGTTTAACGAAGTCAACTCTTAGAGAAGACCAGCATTTCCAGAAATGGGCTAGTTTTCATATCCCTGACACATCCAGTCACAGGTTCGGAGCAGTGTGTGAAAAGCTGCCATGAGCAGCTCACATCCATTGATGGGTTTCAGAGCAAGGCAGTCAGGACTGTTAGTCCATTATATTCTCTCTGTCCTTGTAGATGGGAGGTTTTCAGGACTGCTGTAAACCCATATTCCACCCACTGGCTATTCCACCCAATTGTCCATATTTATCAAGTACTTAGATTCTGGGTTACGCCAGTCATCATGGTGGTTTCCTTTTACCCCAAGAGGAAATTGTGCTGTTTATATTTATTAAGTGCCCAGATCATGGAAGCTCCTGCCCTTCATTGTTTTCCTTCTTCTGTCCAAGGGGAGAATTGTCAAACGTGAAGAGCTTATTAATGACAATGCCAACAAATACATTCTCAACCAGGTCATAAAAGAACAACTCACAGATATGGTGATTGAATACAACTCAGAGGTCAGTAAGCAGTGGGTCTCTGGGAAAAGGGTAGCGAGGACAGCTGTGTGCACAGGACAATGTGCTTCCCTTCTAATTTCAGAACAAGGATCTGATTTATGACCTGCGTATCCTGAATCACATGCTGCTGTTTGTCTCCAAAAGCTCCCAGTCATTTGGCATGATCATGCGGCATTACAAATTGGTATCAAAGGAATTCCAAAACCAGGTTGGTGGAAGATACATTGTTTTTTGAGGTTCTGGGTGGAGATCTAAGATCTGAGAACCCAGATGCCACTCACCTGCTTGCAAATTAAGTCAGGGTGATTTGCATTGAATTTGCATAGCAACTTCCCTGTTTGCATATCAATACTATGATTTACATTTAATTTTAAACCAGACTCCTTCCTTCTGCCTGTCTCTTCCTGCCAGAAGTTTTATGCCAAACCTTTGCTCCTTCCTCACTTTTTGAGGTCTACTGTGGGAACATGATGACTTGGCTGCTTTTTGGACAGTACCTCATCAAGAATGTCATTTGTTTTCTTTCATTCTATTCCACCTATGAGCGAGAGCATCTTGTGTTTCTCTTTTTCTTCCTAGCTTATTTTGCTTAACAGGATCCCCTTCAGTGCCATCCAGGTTGTGGCAAAGGGCACAATTTCATTTTTTTGGAACAGCTGCATGGAATTCCATTGCGTGTATAGACCACGGCTTCTCTCTCCAGTCCTCTGTAGATGGGCATTTAGGGTGTGGGAGAGGGAAAGGTGAGTAGACACTCCACAAGTATTTGGATGATGAATGAAGTCACCGGTTTCCATGACAGAAAGAAAAACTTTCAATAATAAAAGAGTTGACATACCTCTAGTATTTTGAACCTCCCAGTCACTAAACTAAGCCTTTGCATACATTCTATTTAATTCTCACAGCAAGCCTAGAAGGTGGGTACTATGTCACTTAACAGATAAGGACAATAAGGCACAGCATAGGGGGTTAGAGTTTCGTGCAAGGAACTGGGATGGAAGTTCAGGACCTCCTGACTGTCTAACGTTGTATAGATGGTGCCCTGTACAAAGACGGTGAGTTTAGGCTGACGGTCAATGCTGCTTCGGTACTGGGTGGAGACTGGGCTTCCCTAACTGGTGGCAGGGAGACTTTGCTAACTTTCACCGGGGCTTCAAGACTGGAGTTACCATACGTCCCTGTTTGACTGGGATTGTTCACATTTACTAACACTGACCTGGTGTCCTGCTTGGTTTGAAAGTCAGTTTCGGTCACAGTTGGCTAAAAGTGAATTTGGGCAAACACAGACTCAACTAACTAGCTCCACATGCCAGACAGGGGTGCAGGTTTCCCCATGGGGGTGTCACACACACACACACCTGTGTTTGTTGTTCCCCCGCCACCCACACCATGACTTATGATACTCAGTTGGTCCAGGTTTTCTAAAGATCACGGTGTCTATACAAGACCCCACTGTTTGCATTCCATTAGTGCCCTCCCAGAGCTTCCCAACAGCTAAGGGTTTCCTTTGACTTGGCAGATCCTTTTTATCCTTGTGGACTCAGACGAACCCAGAAACGGACGTATCTTCGAATACTTCCGGATCACAGAGGTCGATGTCCCATCCGTACAGATTCTAAACTTAAGCTCCGATGCGAGGTACAAAATGCCTTCGGATGATATCACCTATGAAAATCTCAAGAAATTCAGCCGCAACTACCTGAACAAAATTGCCAAGGTATGTTTGTTCTAGAACAAGGTTTATTCAGAACCTTGAAATCATTCCTTTTTCATAATTATGCTGACTTGGATCATCTGAAGGGGGGGCGGAGACACAGAATAAAGGTCAGCCTCGTGGTTCAATGTGGGGGGACCATCCCCCATCTCCCCACTAGGAACCACTTTCTGATCCTAGAATGCCACCATTAATTATTTATTCTTAAAATAAAGCTTGTCCGCTCCTTTTCCAGTTGAAAGGTAAGCACTCCAGGACAAGGATCCTCTGAAAGGAAGCTCTTTTTCTCCTTTCAGATTCTAACTTGAAAGATCTACTTGTTCCCAAGGGTAGATGCTTACTTTGGAGCAGGAGATGCTTGCTTTGGAATGGAATATATTGAGCAATCAGGATTTAACCTCCAGGCTTTGGGGACCTTTTGACTGGTTGGGGCTAAAGGAGTCTATTTGCAGAAAGGGAGGAGAAGTTGAAGGACGCTTGTAAAATAATGCAATATCACATGCTGTTTATTTAGCAAAAGCCACGTCCTCTGCTACTCAGCTACTCTCCTGAGTTAGGTGACCGTATTTCCTTACTTTCCATACAGGGACATTTCTGAGAATGTTGGGGGAATTCTTGAAAAGTATTCTGGAACAGCTGGAATCAGTGGAGATTCTAGAATGTGCTTTGTGTCAATTTCCCCATAGGCTCTGCTTCTCCTACAGCCTTCTCAAGAGAAAGTTGTTGTCTTTTAAAATTTCTCTTATGAACAATTATTATCACAGGACAAGTGGTGAGGCTGGTGCCACTTCCAAACCACTTCTCCTTCTCCTCTCTTCAAAAGCCCCAGATCCTTTGGGTCCCCTGACTTCTGACATTAGCTCTTCTGCCTGTCCCCCATTGCTGTCCTCTGATCCTCCTTTCCCTCTTTGATGACTTACGCTTCTCAAGAAGACTTGTCCCACATCCCTACTCTGTCATCATTTCCAGAGATATTAATGTCCAAAATTCTGGTCTCTCTTCTCCCAAAATTGGTGTGTCCATGTCATCACAGTCACTGCTCTTATGACCACTCTCCCGAGAAGGAAGCCCCTCTGGAAACCTGATTTCATGCTTTCCATCCTATTAGTTCCCTTCCCTTGTGGCTAATTGCTACAATCCCTTCCCCTTTCCATGGCCTCCAACCTCCTGATTCCATTTCATCATCTCTTTGTGCCCTCTTTTGTAAAGCTGGATGCCATGTTCATTGCTCCAATACTGGTTCCCTTAACTCCTCTATACCCTACACCTTCCATCTCCTCTGTACCCTGTAATATTTACCACTTACAATCCCATTAGAAGCCTCTTAACTTCCCTGCTGCTTCCAGGCCAATGCTGGAGAAAAAGAACATCATTATCTAACAGGCTGGCTCTGCAGAATCAAACCAAATTTGCCATGGGCTCTTAGAGATGTTCTGGCATCTCTCATACATTTGTCTTGTGTGTTCATTCTCATAATTGTAAAGTCTACTTCTCCTTGGACCCCATTCCTACTTTCAGTCTCAGCTGGAGTACTCTACTCATATATCATTATGAAAATAGAAGACTTTAGACAGAGGCCCACTTACTTGCCAGCACAAATCTACATACCTACCCAGAGCCCCACCCCTCCTCTCTCTCTTCCTCTGGTGATACCTCAGGAGGTATCTGCATCCCTCTCATGGTCCAACACGTCCTCTTGTCTTCTTGGAGTAGAAATGATCATCCTCCACATGATCTTTTAAGGTCTGTCTGATCTGACCTGCTTCAAATTCTCTGTCTCTTTCACTATTTCCCATCTCCCATACACAGCTCCCACCCACTGTATCCTCCCTGGGAAAGAGTCTTCAAGTCCTTTTTAAAAGATGGCATGGGGATGTGGGGAGAACATTGTGAGAATCAAGGCTGGTGAGTGAGACAAAGACCGAACAGCCAGGACCAGTGAGCATCGCAAGGATTTGGTATCCTATAAGCAACCAGATACCTGACCTGCAGGGTGAAAGCATAGCCCTGATAGAAGAATAAGTGTGTAGAGGGTAAGGAGATCAGAATGAGCAGTAAGAGGCTATCACAGTAAGTACAAATGCCTGCATTTGTAGGGAGGTAACAGTGCAGATGGAAAGAAACATGTGGATTCAGGAGATAGTCAAGAAGCAGTGGTGTTTGAGAAGAATATATGTGCTGAGATTTCCACCACTTCATAGAAAAGTAGGAGTTGGATTCATTCATTCATTAATAAAACTTTTTTTAAGAAAGAGGAGGAAGAGGAACTTTATTTTATTTAGTTGCATATCTGGGTTATTCTCCCTGGCCTAGGCCATGAACCCAGGTCTTTGGGATGTATATGGACTATGCATCAGCCAGAGGCAATTGACCAAACCACTACTCCACCAGGGCATGCCATTAAAACATATATTGAGTTCTTACCAGGAAGTGGATAGTCAGTGATGAAAAGTCCTTTGTGACATTCTGTCTAATGGGGTAGAAGCACATTGATCAAATCATCAGAAAAACAAATGGAAATGACAAACCTGAATAAGTGAGAGAAGAAAAAGCACCACCAAAGTGTTCTGAGGATTTATGGGAGCAAGACTTAACCTAGTCTAGGGAGAGTCAAAAAATCCTACCCTTGAGGAAATTTTGAAGGATAAAGTCTAAGTTAACTATAGAGAGAAGCAGGCACAGGAGTGACCGGGGAGGCCCGCCAAGCAGAGAAACAAGGAAAGGCTGAGGTGAGAGAAATGTCAACCCTGTGGAGAAACAGAAGACCATAATGGCTAAAGAAAGCGAGGAAAGAAAGTTGATGAATTTGGGGAGATTGGCAGGATCCAAAGCGTGGTCAGTATTTGACAGATCATATACATTATCCTAAGATCACATTCTCAAAATGCTAGAACCCATCCCAGTTTGGGGCTCTGCCTCCCCCTTAGCCCTCTGACCACAGTTTGCCCTGGACAGTGCCGGGCTGACGTCAAGCTCGGGATGTATCTTCACACTTCTTGTTCTTTCTTAAGGCTCTTGTGTAGGAACAAGAGAAAACTTGCCATTTTTTTCCAGCCAGAGTGGGGAATCCCAAGTGCTCACACTTTATTCTAGAGACCAGCAGGTGTCTCCAATTTGCTTCCTAGAAACATCAATCCAGTGAAGAGATTCCAAAGTTGTGGGACCAGGGATTGGTTAAGCAGCTCGTGGGGAAGAACTTCAACCGAGTGGCCTTTGACAAGGACCGGGACGTGTTTGTCATGTTCTGTAAGTATCTCCACCAAGGTCACAGTGGCAGCAATATTGCTTTCCACACGTGGCTCCTGCATCCTTGGGCACCCAAGTCTCCCTAGCCTGTCAAAGCATCCTGCCAAGGGTGGTCTTCATTCAAAGAGTTAAAATCAAGATGTTCTCAGTTCCAAGTGCAACTGTCCCTCCAAAATTGAATTCTTGGGCTGTGGGGAATACTTCCCACCTCCTTCACGATCTCATTAGTCCCCATCACCTGCTTTTGAAAGTAGCTACTATGAATGCTTAAAGATGACTAAAGAGAGTCTCAGGGAGGTGCAGGAATTTTACCAAAGTCACACAGCTAGCAAGTGCTGGAAACTGGGCTGGAATTCAGGTGGTCTGATGCCAAGCTCTGTGCTGGTAGCTGCTGTACAGACTCTCCATTCCTGAATTTATGTGACTTATCAATGGCCCAATGTAAGCTCCCTGAGTTGATGTGGCCAGAGTGGCACCCCGAGCACACTTAGCACAGTATCTAGCGTATTATAAGCACTTAATCAATGATAGTTATTGCTGCTGCTGCTATTGTTCCTATTGATCTCCAGGGCCCACTTTAGAGAGATGACCCTTTCCCCACTGTTTCTCGTTTGCATGTGACAATCAAACCAGAGACATTCTCTTCACTCTGAGATACAGAGAAGGACACTGAAGTTACTTCTGACATAGCATTTATTTAACAGGTAGATTTAGCATTTTGAGCATTTACAATGAGTTTGCTCTCATTTCCTCCTCTAAACAAGCCTAGTAGGAAAGTCCAGTGGCTTTCCTCATGAGACGGATCAGGGAACCAAGTTTCAGACCGCTTCAGGGCTTATCCCAGGTCACGCAATAAGTAAAGCAAGACAATTTGCCAGACAAAAGTTCAAAGCCAGCTTTGATGCTCTCATGTCGTGACAGTGAAATAAGGGCTGGATTGCATCACGCGTGTCTTTTAAAACATCACTGAAATGGACGTGTGTCCCAGGGTGAGGTGCTTAAAGTCTGCATGCTGATGAGCCATGATCTGCTCCCCTTAAATGAGAGGCTGGGCACAGCCTTTCTGTACTTACCTGACACCCGGGGATATAAAAATATCTATTTGGCTCTGGGAAAAGGCAAAAGCAGCCTTAATGTCTTAGAAGCAGGGCTATCAGTGTGGCCCCCTGGGCTTACAACCATTATGCCCTCTCCTGTTCTCATCCAGGGCCCACAGGGCTCCAGGAGGGCATGGGGTGAGGTGCTGCAAGAAGAGGAGATGTATTTGGAGGCACTGGTTTATAATGGAAGGATGATGACCAGCCAAATAGGGTCTGTCCGGGCCTTGGAGGTCACCCCTCCCACAGAGCCAGAACCTTGACCCAAGCAAGATGAGGTTTTGTTCCTTCCAGTTAGAGTTGGTTCCTGGTTTCTCTCCAGGGGACAAGGTGCAGTGCCAAACTCAAAGCTCAGAGAACTGTCCACAGGGAAGTCCGGTGTCCCCTTTTCAGGGATAGTTGTCCTTCTCACAATTTCCTGTTCCTTTCTTGGGTACATTCTCTTCCAGATCCTATACCCCCTGCTTAATTAACTGGGTGATCTTGGTCAAGTAGCTTCACCTCTGTTGGAAAATTCTTGTGCACACACACACACACACACACACACACACACACTTCTGGAGGAACACGAAGACTCATCCATCATGATTATTTTTCTTGGTTTTCTTGCTCAACTGGATTGGAAAGCTGGATGATAGGAGAAACAGACTAGATGTCCCAACAAGTTAAAAGTGTTAGTGTCTAATGGAAGGGTTATTTTTGTTTTATCATTTATTGAATAATGATCAGGTACTATGGTTGCAATGTAAAATAACCTAAGATACTATTGAAAAAGAGTGGAATTTGTAAAGCAATGGAACCATTAGTAGAACGAGTTTATGGGGGATCGCTGGCTTTCAGTCTGTGTTGTGTGAGCCTGAGTCATGGCCCTTCTCTTCCAGATGCGCCCTGGTCTGAAAAGTGCAGGGTGCTATTCCCACTGCTGGAGGAATTGGGCAAAATGTATCAAAACCATTCCACAGTCACCATCGCCAAGATCGACATCACGGCAAACGACATTCAGCTGATGTACCTGGACAGATACCCCTTCTTCAGGCTCTTCCCTGCGGACTCTCAAGAAGTGAGGCATTAAGTGGAGTCATGTAACTGAGAACGTTGCTATGTTATCATCACAGACTTAGTTTCTCCCTCTCTGCACTTCTGCCTTCTGCCAAATCTGTCTCATTCTCAGCTTCAGCCTCTGTTACCCTCTCATGTTCAGGTGAAAAAGCATCTTCAATTAACTTCCTCCAAAGTCCCAACATCACTCTAATTGGATCCAGCCTAGACCAGTTGTTCATCGCTGGCCTTGTCACTGAATCACTGTTATCTGCTGAGAAAAATGAAAGGATAGACAAGGAGAGGTGTTAAGGAAGAGGAGATGCCTTTTGTGAGGAGTTACCTGAACAAGCCAAGTGGCTGGGAGTCTCTTGATGGTCAGACCTGAATTACATGATTGGGCTGACCATATTTCCTTGATACAAAAATGAAACACCGGGATGACAAAAACCGGATGGGGTTATGGACTGGTGACTCAGGGGAGAGGAAGAGGTAGAGCAATCCAAGCAGGAGCAGAGCAGAGAGTTCAGCAACAAGTAGGTGTGATGTGATGCCGATCAGCAATCTCATAGTAATTTGTGTGATCCGGCAGGACTTCATACAAATGGTCGTCAGGGTCAATACAAGGAATTCTGGCACTTTAGGTGAAAACCAGATTTGTAGTCTTTTTTGATATACACCATTCTCACTGGTGTGACATGCATCTCACTGTAGTTTTTATTTGCATTTCTCTGACACTAAGTGATGTAGAACATTTCTTCAGGTGTCTGTAGGCCATCTGGGTGTCTTCTTTAGATATGTATCTATTCAGTTCTTTTGCCCATTTTTTGAATGGGCTATTTGCTTTTTTATTGTGTGAGTTCTTATATGTTTTGGGGATTAAGCTCTTCTCTCATATATGTTGTGTGAATATATTCTCCAACTCCATGGGTTGAATTTTTGTTTTCATGGTGGTTTCTTTTACGGTGCAGAAGCTTTCCAGTTTGATATAATCTCAATTGCTTAGTTTTACTTTGATCTCTTTTGCCACAGCTGTTCCGTCACCAAACACCTCTTTGAGGTTGAAGTCATGTGGTGTTTTCCCCACATTGTCTACTAGGTATTGTAGAATTTTTGTTCTTATGTTCAGGTCTTTGATCCATCTTGAGGTACCTTTTATGTATTGTGATAGTGAGTAGTCTAGTTTCTTTTTTTTTTCTCCCTAGGTATCTTTCTGGTTTTCCCAGCACCATTTGTTAAATAGACTTTGTTTATTCCATTGCATGCTCTTCGCACTCTTGCCCTAGACTGACTGTTCATAGAGGTGTGGTTTTATTTCTGGGCTCTCGGTGTGGTTCCACTGATCACTGTGTCTGTTTTTGTTCCAGTGCCAAACATTTTTGATGATGATCACTCTGTAATATATTTGAGGTCAGGGAGTGTGATTTCCCTACTGCTCTTTTTTTGTCTTAAGATAGCTTTGGCTAGTCGAAGCCTTTTCTGATTCCATGCAAATGTCAGTATTATTTTCTCCATTTCCTTAAAAAATGTCCTATGAATTTTGGTGGGAATTGCATTAAACCTATATATTGCTTTGGGTAGAATAGCCATTTTCAGGTGTTGGGGGGCGGTGGAGAAAAATGAACCCGCCTACACCATTGGTGGGAATGTAAATTGGTACAACCTCTTTGGAAACCAGTATGGACATTCCTCAAAAGATAAAGATGGAGCTACCATTTGATCCAGCAGTCCCACTCCTGGGCATGTAACCAGAGGATATAAAATCTCTAATCAGAAAAAAAACATCTGCACCCCTATATTTGTAGCAGCACAGGTCACAATGGCCAAGACATGGAAACACTCTAAATACTCCAAAACAGATGACTGGATGAAGGAGTTGTGGTATAGAATTCTGTGCAGCTACTTAAAAAATGAAATTGCGCCCTTTGCAGCAATCTGGATCAAATCGGAAGGGACCGTGTTAAATGAAATAAGTCAGAAAGAAAAAGGGAAATACAGGACGGTGTCACTCATATGTGGAATATATGCTACCAGAAAAAGGAAGATTGTTTGACAGAGACAATCAATGTCTTACATGTTGGCAGTCTAGGAATCAATAAAATGAAACAAATAAATAGATAAACCCCAGCAAAAACTCTTAGGACACAAGATGATGGCTGCCAGAGAAGTCAGACGGGGGAGGGAAGGAAAGAGGGAACATGGGGTGGTAAAGGGCACTGAATTCTGGTTGTGGTGTGAAATATAGATTGACATACAATGTCAATATTCAAAAATGAATGTAGCATTTTTAACAAAATAGATAACATCAATAATTTTAAAAAGAAAACAAAATTTGGTGCTCCTATAAGCCCCACTCTAAATGTCCTGCCTAAAACACATGCTATTTTAACTGCCCCAGAGCCAGAAATGCCCAATAACTCCCACAGTGCCAGAGATAACCCCCCGGTGCCAGAGATAACCCCCATAGTATGTACTTGCAGCTCAAACGTGCTGAGGTGTTCTGCTCCCTTTGAAGACACAGGCATGTGTGGGGTGAGGGCGGTCCTCTTCCCATGGCTCCTGTTTCCTCACAGGGGGCAGGAACAGCAGCTGTGGCTGTGGTCCCCCACAGTCAGTGCTGGCAAGGGCCGTCTTTAACCATGGGGTAAAAGGGGCAGCTGCTTTGGGGCCCCCTCAACAGACTGGCTGGGGCAACTCAACTTTTGCCCTGCCTTAAAGATGGCCCTAGCTTATTAAAAATGGGACAGAATTGGCATTTATATTAAAACAACAGGATGATCAGGAAATACATTTTTTTTTTTTTAAAAAAAGGTACCATCCCCTTTAAAATAGTACATATGGTGAGCCTATAGGAGTCCCTCTGGTATTGAGGCTGAGCTCCACTCAGACTATACAGAATGAGGTGGTAAGAGAGAATCTCCATTTGAGTATCGTGTGGGGGTGCTACCAGAAGAAGGAAAAACATGTGACAGAGACGATCAATATCTTTCGCGTTGGGAGTCTAGTCTTCACACTCACCAGTGTTCCTGGGACACACTCTCCATGGCACTTGGACACGCGGAAAAGGGGATATGCAGTCCAAGAAGTGCAAGCCAAAGTCCCTGCTCCCAAGAAGAGTGTGGCTAAGTGTGGGGAGAAGTCCTCATAATAAGGGTCATCAGTAAATGCAACTGGAATTG
Source organism: Solenodon paradoxus (assembly GCA_004363575.1). Taxonomy (NCBI): domain Eukaryota; kingdom Metazoa; phylum Chordata; class Mammalia; order Eulipotyphla; family Solenodontidae; genus Solenodon; species Solenodon paradoxus. The sequence continues at coordinate 70,242 of RJWH01003243.1, read as the reverse complement.
GAGGGGCACTCTCAAGGGCAAACATGGGACTTTGAAGATTGGTAGGGATTTAAATCAGATTAGAAGAAGTGTGAACTACAGTTATGAAGTATAACATGAACAAAGAGATGGACAGAATGGTGACCATCGCACTTGAAGGAGATGCCATCCTTCTGGTGTTGAAGTTACATGAGCAGGAGTCGTGGGAAATGAGGTTGAGTTGAGTTGGTGGGGCATTCACAGATTTTCAATTATCTGAAAAGAACGTTAGACAATTGGTGGACAGTAAGCAGTTTCCTAATCTTAAAGACTGACGGAGGAAAAGGAACAAGTGATGGCTGAACATGGCCGTGTACCAGATGATTGATAAAATAATAATTATTCTTATAATAATGATGAGTTGCAAATAACATAGTACTCACAATGAGTCAGGCACTATTCTATGTATTTTTCATATATGAACTCAACAACTCCTTACAGCAACACTATGAAGTAGGTACTATTATTATCTTAATACTACATATAAGGAAACTGAGTCATAAAGAGGTTAAGCAACCAGACCATACCGCTGAGTGTATCAGCTTCAGCAGTTTGCCTCCAGAGTTGGTGTCCTGAACGACTACATGACAGCCCTATGATGAAGGAAATTTTATTATCTTTAGTTAAGGAACCTTCTGACTGTACTCATATTGTCAAGAACTAGACCCTGAATTTACTTAAGTAGCAATCCCTAAATATTTGCAGGCAGAGGCTACCATTTTGACCCTATTCCATTTTCTTCCAGACAGTGTCATATAAGGGAGAATATACCCTGAAGGAATTTTCTGACTTCCTGGAAAGTCAAGTCAAGGTCAAAATTGAAGATGAAGATGAGGTAAGGTGAAACATCAGTATCTGGGATTATTTTGTCCCACAGAGAATCACCAAGAACTCAGTGGACTAGGTAAGAGGGAACCAAAGTTTCATAAACTTGTGCTCCCAGTCTCCCAGTTTCAGTGACTTGACTTCAAGGACACTTACCACAATAAAGCAAAATGGCAACTTCAGAAACATTGGAAAGGACAAAAACTCAGTTCTTACACAACTCCTAGGGCTGCTTTCCTGGGTCCACTCTTTCTGAATTGGTAACCAGTTGTCTTGATGGGATCCTGCCCTCTGGCATTATTCTGCTGAAGGATGGACAAATCCCATTTCCCTCCAAAACTCAATCAGGCTTCAGTGAGGCCATTTTCTGGAAGGTAACTGTATTAGAATTTTTTCAGTTGCAAGTGTCAGATATACTTAAGATATATTGCTTAAGAAACAATTATTTACTTCATGTAACTGGTAGAACATCAAGTGTGAGCAGGTCCAGAAGCTCAAACTTGTTTTCTTTCACCCTATTTCTGTTTTTCACATGTTGGCTTCATTCCCAAGTAGTCACTTCCCCTCGGAAGGTTAAAAATTTTCCCATAGCTCTAAAGGAACATCGTCTGACTTAGAAAGAAAGTACCTACTTCTTAGTAATCCCAGAAAATGTCTTAGAGAAGAATGCCCTTCACTAGGCCAAGGTTACATACCCAGCCCCACAGCTAGGCATGGGACAGCCATATCTGTGGACTTAGAGTAAAGTTGGTTCCCCAAATGTCCTCTTACCAGAGGGGGAAAAAACCACAGTTGGGCACTTCTCCATCTAAGTTCATAGACCTTTGTATCTATGAGAATCCTTCAAACTCTGACTCTCTCTGGGCATTTCAAGAAAAAGAGGGTTTGGCAATTATAATCACAATTATCACATTTTTTTACCTTTTCATTCCTTGATTCTTCCTCCCTTTTATTGAATAGCTATTATCTACTGAGCAAAATGAAGAGACAGAAAAAGAGGTATTCATTAAGGAAGAGGAGATACCTTCTGTGAAAGAAGAGTTACCTGAACAGAAGTTACCCGAGTTGGAAAATATGGCCAAGCTGGAAGAGTCAGTTGGGCATAAGGAAGCAGCTGAGGAGGAGGAGAAGGTGGCTAAGTCAAAGGAACTTCCAAGACAAGAGAAGAAACCAAAAGTTAAGGAAGAACTGTAGCTTTTCCAAAGCCAGGAGAAAAGATGCCCATTTTCCAGGTCCTGGTATCATCTTCTGAGTGGATCTATGCCAATAAAATTATATATCATTGTGGTGGTTGGGTGGGGCTGCATAATAAAGTCCCAGAGTGCCTTTGTTGTACTCATCACCCCCTTTTCCTGCATGGTGTTGCCTCGTAAGAGCTGTTTGACCTGGAATTCACCCAGGGGTGCAAAGGTAGCAGCACTTAATGAGTGTTTACGACAAGCTGGGCATTCATTTAGTTCTCCCATCATGGTTGAGATGTTGTTATGGATGGGGAAACTGAGGCAAAGAGGGCTTCAGAAACCAGTCAGAATCACACAGTTAGAAAGTCCTTGAGCTATAATTCCAGACAACCTCAGTCCAGAGACAGTGCATCTAACCACTATGCACCTGGTCTCCACCAGGTTGGGGTCCCCGGAGTTCAGTCAAGTCTTTCAAATGAGGTGGATTCATTTGTTTATACTGCATTCTGACACAGTAAGAAAGAGCTCTAACCCCAAACCTGTCACCAGTCTTCCACGTCTCTGTAAGAGACCCACTTTCTCAAGCAACAATGAGCTAGGATAATCCTCAGCTACCTTTTACTAATCATAAAAGTATCTCCATCAATCCATGTGAATTCCTTCCAAGTGACTCATTTCCTTCCAAGTGACTCCACCCACTCCTTACAGCAACTCTACCACATGGCTCCAGCCATGACCACTGATTTCCCTCCACATGACTCCATCCACTTCCACGTGACTCTCCACCCCTTCCCATCGTGTTTACTGACAATTCTACACCATATCTCAACTACAGTCTCCTAATTTGTCACTCTGCTGCCATACTCTATCACCTCCCCACCACGCATACACAAGTCTGCATTCCATAGCATTCTAGAAGCAATCTTTAGAACAGTTTACAAAGTCGAGGGTTTACACCACCACCTTAGTTTTAACCGTCTAATGCTTTTCAAATAAAATACAATCTGCTCACCATGACTTCAAGGACAGCAGGGTCTGGCCCTACAGATTTCATCTCCATTTCTCCCTCTCATCATCTAGACTCCAGACACCTGTTCTATCAATTCTCTGAACCACTCAAGTCTCTCCTCATGGCTATACCTCCTGCACAAATGCACACAGGATACCCACCCTCCAGGTCTTCACATCATTATGTTCTTTTCACTCTTCAAATCTCAGCTCACATGTTACCACCTTCCTAGATCCCAACATTTGAAATCATTATTCTGCTGTGTATTAGTCTATTATCTATCCCCCCACTAGAGTGGAAGTCTCATAAGAGCACACACATCCTTTTCTTCCCCACTGTAGTCCATATGCCTGGAATTCTTCTAGACACAGTGCATGCTCAGCAAATAAATATACACAGATCAAATGAAACTCCATATTATCAGGCAGTAAGTACCCTAACTCTAAAAACATGATTTCATGGCCAGCCCAACAGGGATAGGTTCTGACATTGTTCCTCCAGACTCAAGCTATATTTTGCTATTAGTTTCCTATGATTCCTCTGACAAATTATCACACACTTAGTGGCTCAGAATAACACCAATGTATTCTCTTGCAACTCTGGAGACCAGAAATCAATTTTAAGGGCTAAATTTGAGGGGTCTTCGGAGCTGGTCCCTCTGAAAGAATCCCTTGAATTCCTTTTTCTAGCTTCTGGAGGCTGCATGCATTCCGTAACTCATGGTTCCTTCCTAAAGTCACTCTGACCTCGTTTTCATCACGTTTCCGACTTCCTCTGAGTCTAGCTCCTTCCCAATCTCTCTTATTAGCACCATCAGGCCTGCTGGGATATGCTCTCCGTATTAAGATCCTGAATTCAATTATACCCGCAAAGTCTCTCTTGCCATATGACACTCACAGGAACCGCAGGCTAGTACACAGACATATTTCAGGGGGCTTTCTTTAGTACAAGTGTTCATTTGCGACATTTCTTCCCAGTGATGGTAGATCTTCTTTTGGGAAAAGGAGAAAGGATCTTGCGTTAGGGGGACCAAGGTCTCCACAAACCCTCTCTAATTTCCATGGTCATGGAAGGAAAGGCGGTGTGTGCTTTTTCAGACCTTCAGAACCAGCTCCTGCCCCACCCCACCCCCACTCCCACCCCAAAGCTGGCCTGTCTCCTTCCGGACAAACCCGGGAGGAGCCTGGGGCTCTGGGACTCACAGGAACCAGACACCCAACAGGGGCAGTTGTTAGTATTCAGGACATGGGTGCAGGTTCACCTGCCTTGGTCTTAAGACCACATGCCGGCTGGTCAAGTGAGGCTGCCAGCACTAATCGCATGTAACAACTTCTGGCTACAAGCCAGAGAATGGCTGGCTTCCTGCAGGTCCCCCAGGTGGAACTAGAGCCTCTGGAGGAGGGGACTCTGTGATGAGTAAGTGGTGAATTAAGCAGGACGGGCAATACCACTCAGTTGTGAAGATCTCCTTTGGATCATTTTCTGACCCTTCCCAACACACAGTCATTCTAATCCTTTGGGTCCTGGTACATCAGTTTTTCAAAGTTCTCCACACCTTAGCTTCGCTTCTCAAAGAAGACCGAAAATCACTTTGCCCTCTAAGGCTCTTCCATGACTGAGCAGGGAATGACCTTTCCCCACGTAGGACAATGCATCACAGGGGCCAGTCGGAGTGAGAGTTGGGCTTTGGGGGCGGGGCGGGGGTCGAGCTGTGTGAGCCTGGGGAGGTCACTCAGCGTCTCTGGGTTGCGTTTCACTGAAGGAGACCGCGGATGGAAAAGCTCTCGGCACCGTGTCTGACCCAGGAGAGGCACTCAGTGCGTGACAGCTGTCACCCACATTTTAAAGCAAGAAGAGCCTTCTAGACAGGAGGAAACTGCTGAGAGATGGCTTGTTCAAACACAAAGATTTATGAAGCCTCTCTGGAAAGTGAGGTAGAGATTAAGATCCGTTGGGTTGAGCACCATGCCTGCCTGTGCTGACTTTGATGAGTCAGGTCAACAGAGCCGGTGGTTGAGAAAGCCTATCAGTGAGGTCAACAGATCAGGAGATGGCTGCCCCTGACAAGAGAAGTCATTACAGGCTCCAAGAGGGGCACACACCCCAGGGAGGGGGAGAGCCAGGTGGGCCAGGAGGCAGAAGAGATGAGGGGAAACCTCAATAAGAGCCTTTCTTGGGGTTTCTGAGGGAAGGAACAGGAAAGGCTGTGTGGGGGGTGTGTATGTGTGTGGGGGGGGCGCGGTTGGCTTTCCTGTTTTGAATCTTTTCTGCAGGTTCTGGGACAAAGAAACTGTCGCTGGTGGGCTGGGGCCTGGCCCCCTGGTGGTTAGGGCTGGGAACAGCACCCTGAATAGGGAGGGGTGGGGATGGGCTGAGCTTGGCTGGTTTGCATGTGAAAGGAATGCTCACTGGCCAGTTGCTTGCTCTCTGTAGGGGTGAGTTAAGGTCTAAGAAGACCAGTTCTTCAAGGTCAGCCACGCCCCGAGATGTAAAAGCAGCAACCTCAGAAACTAGAATAATGCAGTTATTAGGCTTAGGAAGAGACTCCAGCCCTAACTCCTCAGACCTGGGTCATTTGCCCAACAATTCTGTCTTTAATGAGGCAAGTCAATGGTGTTCCATCCAGGAGCCACCTGGAGTTCTGTGTTTTCCTTGAATAATTCCCAACCTCAGATTTAGATGGGGCCTCCTATGTACCAGTCAGAAATGATATACACCATCCAGGACAGAAAAAAAAAAAAAAAAAAAAAAATTTCAGAACCTTTATTTTCTTCTTTGGCAGTAAAAAACAAAATCACATTCCTACAGGGAAATAAGAGGCAAAGAACATGACAGCCAGTTCAGGAAAGAATATATAATTTTAAAAATGAAGAGATAATAACTTCCCTTTTCATAGAAGAATTGCTAAAGTGAATCGCAATGAGATGTTTCTTCTTGACAAAGATGAAAGAAAGGTAACAATGTTCACTTTTGGTAGGTATGGTGATAGGATTATAAAATAATTTTTAAAAAACTCTCTGGGGTGTTGTTTGGGAAGAGGTATCAAAATTCTTACAAAGGTGCCACCTCTTTGCACTAGAAATTTCACTCCTACTAAATTATCCTGAGATGATTCCACCAGTGTCACTGATGATGCCACCACTCAAGGGGACAAGATGAAAAAGGACCCGAAGAAATAAATGCACAGGTCATCATTACATTTCATGCTCAGTGCAAATTCTCATGCATTTAAATTTTCTCAAGTGGAATTGCCCTCTGTTTGGAACTGAATCAGGAGATGTGGACGTGAACCCCAGATTGGTCATTGTCTACCCCAGCACAGCAGCATTGGCAGTAATGGCCCTGGATGGAATCAAGGCTACACGCCTTTCCTTTCCTTGTATCATCTCCTTTAACCACCATAACAATTCTAGGAAATGGGCATTCTCACTCCACAGATGAGGATATGACCTCAGGAAGGTCAAGAAATGAACCTACTGGCACATGATAAATGGATAATCAACCAGGATTCAGATCTTTTGATGCCAAGGTCAGTCTATTCGATTAAGAAGTTACTCATTTCCCAAGGAATCTCCTCTCATAGGATCTTTTGATTCCTAAGTGGATCTGGTTCCAGATGTCTGAACCAACTCCTGGCTCTGACCTTCAGCCATGCTCAGCTCCCCTCCTGCTCGTGTCTTGATCCTTGGGGAGCTGGCGGAAAATGGAATGTGTTTCATAATGTGCCCCCTTGAACACTTTACACTATCGGTGAGATTAAAAATTTGTGCAATTCCAGTGGGAAACAGTATGGAGATTCCTCAAAAAGCTGAAGATGGAAATCCCATATGATCCCGCCATCTCACTTCGGGGTGATTACCCAAAAGATACAAAAACACTAATTCACAGAGACTTATGCACCTCCATGTTTACTGAAGCCCCATTTACAATAGCTAAGAACTGGAAATTACCTAAGTGCCCAACATCGCATGAAAGGAGATAGAAGAGGCGACACATATATACAATGGAATACTATATAGCCCTTAGAAGATCAGCCCTTCCTGATATTTGAATCAACATGGGTGGATCTAGAGGGGATGATGCTCAGTGAAACAAATCAAAAGAAGAAAGACAGATCAGATGACCTCAGACAAAACAAAGGAAGAGATGAAACAAAACCAACACTTGGACACTTTCAGTAGAACTGAGGTAATGAATTGGGAATGGGACAGTGGGGGTAAGTGGTGCTGGAGCCCACTGGACAAGGGTGAGGAACGCTAGGTGATGTGGTGGAGGGCAGGGTATGTTGACATCTATCTGAGGAATGGGGAACCTGTACATATGAGTTTATATTAATGTGTAGAATAAAATTTACTGCAATTAAAAAATACATTAAAAAAAAGTGCCCTCACAGGACAGATGCCCTAGTGACCATCCCATGGGGGACAATGAGCACCCTTTTCTCCTGCAACAGCCTTGTTTTGGACCCTGTCCTCTCCCTGACTCCTTGGGTCGACCCTGTCCTTTCTGTGACCAAGAAAGAGCCCAGCACCTTGGCATTGCTTTCCCAGTTAATTTCTAACTAAGGAATCTCTTGATGCCAAAAGGTACAAAACAGGTATTTTGCATTTGCGGGCACAAGTGTGACCCCCCAATGTCAACCACCTGGGGTCTCTACCTAGCAGAAAAAAAGAAAAAGCAACAACCTCAGAGCCTAGAAATAGAAAACATTGTGCCAAAGGGGGAATATTCCACCTCCAAGAAAACAGCCTGAAGACACAGAAGAGAGGAGAGCACCAGTCGGGCGCAGATGTATATAGAGGCGGCACACGCTTGTCAACAGATTCACTCCACCATCTGGCTTCAGGGTCGGCTGCCTGACACTCTCTCCTCCTAGGTCTTCTGCTGGTTCCCCTTCAGAGAAGTGAAGAAACGAAGGGACTGGATGCCAGGTCAGACCTAGAAGGAGTCATAATTCTGCTTGCTCTTGGCTTCATGATCTTGGGTAAGTCGATCTCCTTCTCTTTGTGCCGACACTTGCCTAATAGTGACCGTTATTTTTCACATCAATTCCATGAATATCAGTTAGGTTCCTAGCACGTCCCCATCGTGGAGATGAAAGGAATCAACAAGAACATTTTCAATTGGGCCCTGCTTGGCCTTTATCATTTTCGTCATCTCTGTGGCAACAGGCAGTGATGTCTTACTCACCATAGTGTTTTTTCAAACTATAGGTTATAACCCATTTGTAGCTCATGAAATAATTTGTGGGTTGTATCCAGAACTTCCTTTTAATTAAATACCATAGATAATGTTAACAAGCAATGCACACAGCAATGGTATGAATTATCTTACACAACTTGAATTTCGTGTGTTTGTACCAGAAGTCGCCATCAAGAGCGGAAATGATGGGCTGGCTTTGGTCTGCAACCTCAGTGTGGACGGTGCTAGTGGTGACCTCTTGGGTCATCAGAGCTACAGCCACTGATGCCTCAGAAGCAAGTAAGTGGGGTGCATGTGTGTGTAGCAATGTCCCCAGAGCAGAGGAATTCTCCATCCCTCGTCTGGCGCGCTGGGGATATACAGTGTCTTTATTCCTCATCCATTTGTTACCCTTTAATCTACACAGGACTCACCTGGGATTTGTGTTAACAAGCAGATTCTGATTCACTAGGTCCAGGGGGGCCTGGGGCTGCATTTCTACCACACTCCCAGGGGCTGCTGATGCTGAGCTCCTGGGGTCACACAATGAGAGATAAGAGTCTAGAACACTAAGACCCCTAGCACAGCACTGGGAGGTCCGGAGCATAGTGCGCCACACCGGAGACCTGCATACACCCCAGGAGCTCCCAGATGGCCCTTTTACTCTTACAAAATCAGTCCACCAGGTTGCGCACTGACCTTGCCCCGGGTACAGCTTCTCCCTGGAGAAGAGAGCTGGGCACCTGCCCCACCTGGAATATTGGACTATCCGTAAATACCATTGCGGGAAGGAGCAAAAGGCCAAAAATGCACAAAGATGGAGATGGGGAGACAGTTTCACTTAAAGCCAACCAAAGTGTCAGAGCTCTGTGATTCCTCTGCATGTGGGGTTGTGGGTATTTTAAAGGAAATCTCTCAGCCCGTCCTGGTGGAGTAGCAGTTCGGTCAGCCGCCTCAGGCCCAGTGCAGTTCACATACATCCCAGGGACTTGGGTTTGCCAGTCTGGGTGGGGAAACAACCAAGAGGAATAACTACATATAAATAAATGAAAATGCTTCTTCCTCCTCTGTCTTCCTGCCTGCCTGCCTGCCTGCTCTCCTTCATTGCTGCCTGCACCTTTCCTTTAAAAAAAGAGTAAGAAGACATCTCCAAGGTGCTGCTTAACACAGAAAATAAACAGCGCACAGCTAGGTGTGGTCAGAGGAGGCTTGTTCATTTGTTTCGAGGGAGCATCTGGGGACCAAGTCCTAAAGAACATGGAGACTCAGAGGAAACGGCAGGAGTCTCTGGGTGACCTCTGGCCAAGTGTCTCCACTGCTAGACTCTTCTGTCCACAGGTAACTGTTCCGAATGTCACAGCTATGCCACGTGCCTGGAGGATGGCGTCGCCACGACGTGCTCCTGTCTTGCGGGTTTCACCGGCAATGGCCTGGTCTGCGAGGACCTGGACGAATGCGCCGTTGCCGGGGAACACAACTGCTCTGCCAACAGCATCTGCGAGAACACGCTGGGCTCCCACCTGTGCGTCTGCCGCGACGGCTTCGTCCGGACGCCGGGTCAAGGCTGCACCGACGTGGACGAGTGCGCGGAGCCGGGGCTCAGCCAGTGTCACCTCCTGGCCTCCTGCGTCAACAGCGAGGGCAATTACTCGTGCATGTGCCCGGAGGGCTACCGCGGGGACGGGCGGCACTGTGAGTGCACCCCCGGCTCCTGCGGGCCGGGCCTGGACTGCGTGCCCCAGGGCGACACGCTCGTGTGTGCCGACCCGTGCGAGGCGCACAGCCTCCTCGACCATTTCTGGCGCAGCACCGAGTTCGGGGCCGGGTACACCTGCGACTCGGACCTAAGCGGCTGGTACCGCTTCGTGGGCCAGGGCGGCGTGCGCCTGGCCGAGACCTGCGTGCCCGCCCTGCGCTGCAACACGGCCGCGCCCATGTGGCTCCGCGGCACGCACCCGTCGAGCGGCGCTGGCATCGTCGGCCGCACCGCCTGCGCGCACTGGAGCGGCAACTGCTGCCTGTGGGAGACGCAGGTGCAGGTGAAGGCCTGCGAGGGCGGCTACTTCGTGTACAACCTGACCGCGCCGCCCGAGTGCCACCTGGCCTACTGCACGGGTGAGCGGGCGCCTCCCCTGCTGCCCCACGGCCGCCAGGCCGGGCCCCGCGCCGTCGGGGGCGCGTCCTGCCTTGTTGACTGCGTGTGCCTGACCCCGCAGACCCCAAGTCCGTGGAGGGGACGTGCGAGGAATGCAGCGTAGACCAGGACTGCAAATCGGATGACGGGAGATGGAACTGCCAGTGCAAGCAGGACCCCAACGTCACCGTCACCGGTGAGGCCGGGGCAGGGGGTGCTGAGAAATGTCAGCAACAGGGCGTGTCTGGGGGGCGATGGGGGACACAGTCCTCTTCCCCAGTGTGAGGTGGGGGAGCTGGGCTGGCGGGGGTTGCTATCCGTGAATCTGTGTCACCCATCGGAGACCAGAGCCAGGGCAGCGGGGATTGGGGGTCCTCCTTGCCCATCCCCCTTCTTTCTCAGCCCTCCCCCACCCCACCCTCAGGGGACACACAGGTCACCATCACCTGGCAGACTGAGGCCCTCTGAGTCACAGTCCTGAAGCACAAAGAATCAGGGCTAGTGATCAGCCTGTACTTCCTGGGGCTGGTGCCTCCACCCTCCCACTGAGGACCCTGAGCAGGTTCCTGGCCTTCTCTGATCTCAGTTTCCCCAAGTGTACAGTGATGACGCTGCCTTCAGCCTCGATTTTCATCATATCCAAGTACCAGCTTATGATTCTGCTTTATCCAAGTATTACCTCTACCGTAATTTTTGTCATGAACTTGTTTTTCTTCCAGTTGATTGAATCCCTTCTTTTAAGTAAATGTGGGACTTGGATGGCTGTCACTGTGTCCATCTGGGGCAGGTCGTACTTACCTTAGAAGGCAGCAGTGAATACGAATACGAGAGAAATCTATCACACTCTAGCCATTCTTCCATTTTTTTTTAAGTTTGAAAATAAATCCAGCTGGCTATCGTAATACTCCCTAAACACAGCCTGGGACCTGCCCCCCGTTGTTTTAAAAGGGAAATTAGCAAATGTGCAGCCTTCAAAATGCTAGCAGCCATGAGGACTATCTCCTGGGGATGGAAAGGAGCAGGGAAAGTTGCTATTTCTTTAGTTGTTTTTGTTTGTTTGGCTTGCTTTTTTGCTGGGATTCAGTGTTATTTAATGCTCAGACAGTGAGCAGCTCCCAAATCACCCTGGATTTTGTATACACCCCCCACCACACACACACACACACACACACACACACACACACACACACTGGGGGTGACAGGGGCTGAGGCTTGGTCCCTGAATCCACCCAGCGATGGATCCTCCAGTCTTATGCTGCCTGTCTCTGAGAGGGGACACCATGATGTCATTGGATGGAGGTTACTCTCAATAACCCCCGGCCCCCACCCGGCCAGCCTACCCAGCTGGGCCTGGGCCCTGGGACGTGCTGGGCCCCTGAATTTCAGATACAGCCCTCCTGTGCCCATTTCAGATGTCCCTCTGGTGGAGCACAGGCTGGAGTGTGGTGTCAACGACATCAAGGTGTCCCTGAGCCAGTGCCAGCTGAAGAACCTGGGCTTTGAGAAGATCCTCATGTACCTGCGTGACAGCCGCTGCTCCGGCTTCATGGAGAAAGATGACCGGGACTGGATGTCTGTGGTGACCCCTGTCAGACATGGCCCCTGTGGGACGACAATGATGGTACATCCTGGCCAGTATGAACCTTGCCTGGTTCAAGCCCCAGCTCGACTATTCTGGGTGATGGGCTGGATTGAGTTCATCCAGGCTGTGCCTCCATCTCCTCAGTTGGAAAATGGAGTAATCACAGTGCCTATTTCATAGTTGTTAAGAGAGTTAAAGGAGGGTGTGTGTGTGTGTGTGATGTGATGTGATTAGGGCAGTGACAGACACATATTATGTCCTCAGAAATATCAGCTTCAAATAGAGGGTGAACTTGGTTTCAGAGCCCATTTTACAGATGGCAAAAGTCGATCCTAGCCAGGGAAGTAATTATTCCAAGCCAGTAGGCGTCAGTGCTGGGTTTAGAAGCAAGTCTGTCTGTTTCTGGTGGTCCTGGGAGGCCGACTGCATGGTTGGTGCTTGGAGAAACAGAACTCGCACTACAGAGGCCCCCTGGAAAGGAACTCAGAGGTTTGTGGAGTGGAGCGCTGCTTCCTCTTATCTCTCTCGTCTCCCAAAGGAAAGAGAAGACAAGAGAAAGGAAGCAAGGAATGAATGGATCAGTCTGGGCCAAGTATTTTCTTTTTTTAAGAGAGGAAGGAAGGGAAAAGAGGAAGAAACTCTTTTAAGAAAGCAAAGAAGAGGGGGAGGAATCACTTTTATCTATTTATTCATTTAATTTTGCTTACCCCCTCTCCCCACCCACCCTGGGTGGCAAAACTGGGTCCTTGGACTTTACATGGTCTGCACCTCAGCTTCTAGCTTAGTGCCTGAGCCACTAGCGGGCGCTTGGCTTTTGAAATTCCCTCACTAGCGATGACTTGGCACAATGCTTTATTAATGACTGAGAGAAGCCTGGGGTAACAGGAAGCGCCCATACTTAATCCATCCCATGTACCCCATGGTCAGGTTCCTCAGAATTGTGTTTCTAGAACCCCCGTCTCCTCATCACAAGACCGGGAGGTGGTAGGCCCACCCATCAGGCTCATCGAAGGGGCTAGCGCAGGGGGCCATTTAACTCAGGGCCTCGCACGTGACGTTTGCTTGTAACTGATCACTGTTGTAACTTTTGATCACAGAAATGGGGAGGGCAGCTCACAGGGGCCAGAGAACACTCCTCTGTCTTTGCAATGCTACTCAGATTCTCATGCTCTTTTTTTCCTCCCTCCACCCACCCCCAACAGAGGAACGAAACCCATGCCACTTACAGTAACACTCTGTTCCTGGCAGATGAGATCATCGTCCGTGACCGCAATATCAGAATCAACTTTGCATGTTCCTACCCTCTGGACATGAAAGTCAGTCTGAAGACCTCCCTACATCCAGTGGTCAGGTGTGGCTACAGAGGGTTCCCGGTGCCACGGGCCAGGTCCACCCCCCAGCCGCTCAGCCAACAGGCCCTCAGCTTCCCTGTCAGGTCTGGGCGGGAGGCAGCGCTGCCCCTTGGAGGAGCCCAGCCGGCAAATCTGGATCTGAGATGCCAATCCTGACTCACTCGCTAACCTTTGGGAAGCTGATAATCCCACTGAGTGTCAGTCTTCTCATCTGTGAAATGGTTTTAGCGATGCTGCCCTGTTTTTGTTTTTGTTTTTTAGATGCACAACAGTCGCTCTGCAGGTGTGGATCAAAATTAAGATCTCTGGCTTATCAGAGGGGCAGGGTGGTTGGACCAAATCGAAGGATTGGGGCAGGGGGGCGGTCTCAGGCCAGACCTACTATGGGACCAGGCAAATCATAGTCCACATTTGCACTTCAGTTCCCATCCTTTTGTACACATTGAACTCATTTCATTAAAGAGGGGTTTACGAATTGGCATCTGAGAGTCTTTAGGGAGGTTCCTTGGTGACGTGGGGGAGTGTGGACCAGAGAAGTTCCACCCACATGGGATGTCATGTGAGGTTTTATTATTTTTAAAAAATCCAAAGATCCTGTTGATAAATACAATGGAAAATCTCTAAATAGGATGAATCTCAGGCTAATGATGCCAATGTTGAAAAAAGGAATTCTTAGAGTAATAACAGACTGATTGAGAGGGGACTAACCATCGGGCATTGTGCTAAGTGCTGACCATGGAGCAGACAGGTCGTTGAGATCTTAGGAGGCTCAGATATCATTTATCACTTACATGGAGGCTCAGCCACTTGCCCCGAATTGCCTAGAACCAGTACATGACAGAGCTGAGATTCAAACCCAGGCCATCAGGCCCAGAGCCCCCACTGTACCGCGATGCTCACTCTGACGGTTGCCCAGGGTTCCATGTTCTCTGGGCCAGCGGTCTTGGGAAGGGGCCCTGGGCCTGGATGAGGGTGCCTGGCTGACTTGGGTAAGAAGGTTGTTCAATGCCTGCATTGACCGGAGCACCACCTGGCCAAGCCATGCCCTGGAATAATGTGGCCATGTCCCAGGCCAGGCAGGCTCCTGGGAGCAATGTATTTATGTGCAAATTCCTCTCTGGTTGGAGCTGAAAATCTCACCACAATTCAATGCTGAGTTCCAACCGACAAACCAGCTCTCACCTGTAAAATGGACTTCCACCTCGCTAAGCATTTCTGTGTACCTCATATCCTGGGTCATGCATCTTACAATGTCTTTAGTGGGATCATCCCATGAAGTCTACATGTGTGTGGTTGTTTTCCACATGGTCAGAAATGAGCCATTTAAAGACCCCAATCTTCCACCGAAAGTGGAGCCGTCTCCAACTCCAGCCTGCAGCCTGCAGAGCCCATCCCTTTGAGCTGTTCTAGTTGGGACCAGAGAAACGATCTAGGTGATTCCCTTGAGTACTGCTCCCTCATCCTGAAGGGGAAGGCCACCAAGTGAGGGTGGACTTACTGCAGGAAGAGTGCCTGGTAGGCCAACAGCATCAGCCTCACCGGGGACCTTGTTAGAAGCACAGAACCTTGAGCCTCAAACCTCAAGCCTACTGAACTAGAACCTCTCTTCCAACAAGAGAAGAGGTGACCTGTGTGTGCATCAAAGTTTGCAAAGCAGTGGTGGGTGCATTCCAGTCTTACTGCTGGATGCACATGCAGATAACTGCAAGGCACTGCCTGGAATGCTGACCAGGAAGGGTGGCCCATCTGCTGCTGTTCTCAGCCCTGGTCTCTCATGAACCCCTCTTTCCCTGCAGCGCCCTAAACCTCAGCCTGGGCGGGACAGGCATGTTCACTGTGCGGATGGCGCTCTTCCAGAACCCGGCCTACACACAGCCCTATCAAGGCTCCTCCGTAACCCTGTCCACCGAGAGCTTTCTCTACGTAGGCACCATGCTGGATGGGGGGGACCTGTCCCGGTTTGCACTGCTGATGACCAACTGCTATGCCACGCCCAGTGGCAATGCCACAGACCCCCTGAAGTATTTCATCATCCAAGACAGGTAAGGCCGAGGTTCTTACCTGGGGGCCTATGGGTGGGATTTGGGGGATCTTTGGACGTGTATGGGGAAAAGTATATCTTTCCATTCATTCGTCTCTAGCTACAGTTTAGTCTTTCCATCCGCTATGAATATGGGCACCAAAGCAGAGAAATATTAGCAGGACACACAGAAACAGTCATTCACTCTTCTATATTTTTTGGTTACTGTTGT
The DNA here is from genome assembly GCA_004363575.1 of Solenodon paradoxus. NCBI lineage: Eukaryota > Metazoa > Chordata > Mammalia > Eulipotyphla > Solenodontidae > Solenodon > Solenodon paradoxus. Next base: position 54,708 of record RJWH01003243.1, on the reverse strand, counting down.
GTTAGAATATCCACTAGATCTTATTCAAAGCAGTATAACTATTATGATATATATTATTTTTATATGTAATATATATATTACTACACATATATATTATATATGCAGATATTTAGTGCATATCTCAAATGTCTTGATATTTTGAGAACTATGCTTCATTTTCACTGTTTCCTTTATAATCCTATGTATTTTATTTCATGCACAGGAAGCATTATTTTTAAGGAGGGCTGCAGAGCTGAGGGGGGCCCAGGACTCTGGCACAGAGTCATAAACTTGACTGAAAGGCATGTCCCAGCAGGAGGCGGGCTGCTGCCTAGATGGAGGAGTGAGGAGGGGTCCCTGCTAGCTCAGGGCTGGTTGAAGCAGGGGGTGAGGGGGTCACTGGTGTGCTGCCCTCTACTCGAGTATTAGAAAACTGTAACCCTCACCATGACAGTGTTGTCAGTCCTCACTTAATATCGGTGACAGATTCTTGGAAACTTTGACTCGAAGCGAGTAAACTTACAACAAAACCACTTTGATGACCATAGGTTCATTGATATAAGCAAGAGTTCAGTTCCTACAGCATATTTCTGATGATAAAATCATCACCAAAACCCTTCTAATTAAATGAGCCTTTGTCTTCATTCACTCATTTTCCAGCCCCCCTACTCCAGAGCAGGGTCCTAGGTCAGAGACAAGGTGGAGATATGCACCAGTCCTGGACAGGACATGCTTCCATCTTAGGCCGTGTTCTCACGCACACATACGGGTTAGGATGATTCTACACATCTCTGACCCTGACATGCACATCTTCGGGCTGTGGGAGGAAACTGGGCTGGAGAAAACCCAGGCCAACGGACAAAGGTGCAGATGCTGCAGACAGCGGCCCTGGCTGGGAATCAAATTAGTTTTTCTTCCTCATCCACATGGTAGGGATATGACATGGAATGAAATGTCATTTTTCAAGGACCTGCTATAGTTCACATTTTCATTCAGAAAGGGAGCCGATATTCCTGGAAGTTTAGGTGCGTCAGGCTGTGTGGGTAACACCGTGACCTGAAGGAATAAAAATCTCTGCCCTCATACAGGGGCTGTTATAAAGGGGGTAGACTAAAAATTGAAAGTGAAATCCATAGTATGTGAGTGATTAGGTGGCTGTGGGTGATATGGAATTCACAAGGAAAGGAGGGGCATTCGCATCTTTAATAACACAGTCAGATAAAACATCCCCAAGACAATGCTCTATTCCAATTCTTTAAGAATCTGCCTGGTTATATCAAGTGAAGTCAGGAGACCTTCATCTGACCTTCACACCTCTGTTATTCCTGAATCTCCTCTTGTAAAACAAAGTGCAAGTCTGTTTACAGGCTTTTTGCAGTGAATGGTATCCAGCTAAAATTTAAGAGTCTGTGATCATGTTTTAACTTTTGCTATGTAATACTGGTTGGCTATTTGTGACCAAAATCTCAGGATTCTTCTAAACAGTGGATGCCTATCAGTAAAATCACAAAAAGATTGAAAGAAAAATAATTAAGTGAATACTAATAAAGCAGATGTTGGGAAGCACAGGGAAAGATCCATGGCTGTGGTTTCTAGATCAGGTAAAAAAATAGATGGGACATTCAGAAAGCACTGATGTAACTTTGACTGGGGATCCCTGGAGATCTGGGCTCAAAGGTTGGCTTTGAGCTTTCCTAGTTCTGAGACCCAGATCAGGTCATCTTTCTGGAGAGTCATATTCTAGCAGGAAAGAGGTATAAATACTATCTACAAGGTGGGAATTGTAAAACCTTGTTCTGGGTCCAAAGGTATGTGCCTGGTGGAAAACCAGGGATGTTTTGACAGAAACAGGAAGAAGTTCTGGGTGTGGCTATGTGTTTCCACCTGGGTTTGTGTGGGAGCTGGCCTGAGGACTGCCAGCGGGCCCTCAATAACCCAGGATGTGTCAGGAAAGGCACGCTGGGGAGGAGGCAGAGACAGCGCTGGAGGGGACATGTGATGTTGAGAGCAGGATCTCGCTGGGTACTACTCTCTCTGCCTTTCACAAGGTCAGTCCTCTTAACCCAGAGCTTTTCCAAGTGGACCAGTGGACGTCACACTTTGGGAGTCAGATCTAAAGTGGGGGGACACAGAGGTGAGAGCGAATGAATGCTGTCCCCACGAGCTCCCTTCTCACTTCCTTTGTGAAGTCAGCACTCTTAATCCACTCCCAATCTGTCTTCACACACAGTGTGAACTAGCAGAAGGGACACCCAGTTCGCCTGTCCTGAGTGCTGGCGATCCTGTCATCCCGCACACAGGAGACTCCGCGCGCAGATCTGCGCTCCTCTCCACGCGCTGGGTGCAATGTGTGCATCTAGATGGGTGCATGTGCGTCCCGTTGGCCAGTGGCCCCGGGATGCCAAAGTTTCCATTGTTATCATCAGTGCTGGCCATTTCATCGATAACCAATAAGTGGCAGCAAAAGAATCCTGAATGTCATTTCCTGGGAGAGCAGAAAGTGCTAATTTTTGGGTAGTTTCAACTCTGCGCTGATGACATTTTCCCTGTGGCAGCCCCTCTGTAAATAAACATGCCACACTGGCTGTGAGCCATACTGTCGTCCCCACTGTGGAAAGTTAACTCGTTCAGTCCTCACAATTACGCTGCGAGATATGATTGTCTGTCTGTGTATGCAGGTAGGGAAACAGGCACAGAGAGATTAAGTAAGTTACCCAAGGTCACACAGCTTATTAGGTGGTAGAGCAAGATTTGAACCCAGGAAGTCCGGCCCCGGAGCATTTACTTAACCAGCCATGTTCATGATGTCACCCGCCCAGGTGTCCGCGTGCCGTGGACTCCACCATCCAAGTGGTGGAGAACGGGGAGTCCTCCCAGGGCCGATTTTCCGTGCAGATGTTCCGTTTCGCTGGAAACTATGACCTGGTGTACCTGCACTGTCAGGTGCAGCTCTGTGACATCCTGAATGAGCACTGCAAACCCGTGAGCGCCCTCCCCTCCCCGCCTGCTTGCCACACACCCCCTGCCCCGTGTCCTGTACCTAAAGACAATTGGCCACAAGAGTGCAAAGACATGGCTCAGGGGTAAAGTCTGTGACTGCTGCGTGGTCCGCACAAAGCCTAAGGACTCTGGTTCATGACCCAGGCTGGGGGAACAACCCAAATGAACGCTGACTAAATAAATAAATGCTTCTTGCGCTTTTCTCTCTGCTTGCCTGCCTACTTACCTTCATTGCTGCCTGCTTTTCCTTCCTCTAAGAAAGAAGAAGACAAAACAAAACAGAAAAACAAATAGCAGTTTCTACTGAGATTCTCTTTCAGGGACAGAATGAGCAGGAAGGTGGGGTGGGCATGGCCAGGCAGGAGCCCTAAACCCTGAGGGAATCAGCTGTGCAGCAGGCTGGGAACCGCCCTGCCTTATCTGCAAGCCTGAGCAGCCATAACAGAAGTGACATTTTGAAGCACTGTGCACCTTCTATGTGCTAACATTTAAATAGTCCACAGCAGCTCTACAAGGGAGGTATGTTACTACTATCTTGCTTCTTTTTCTATAGGGAGAGAGAGGATCTGAGAGCTTCAGTGACTTTTCTAAGACTAACCAGTCTAACCAATGCATCTAACCAATGGTAGAGCTGGGACAGGAACCGAGTTTACAGCTCTCCTGCCTCCACCATCCTCAAGCCCCAAACTGAAGCAGGAAGGTGGTGCTGTGAGGGTGCAGCCCACTCCCCATGGGAGCACCATATACAGGTCCCCTCATGGAAGGTTCTCTCTCCCTGCAGACCTGCTCCGGGACCAGGCTTCGCAGTGCGGAGGCCACAGACCAAACCCACGTTCTGAACTTGGGCCCCATTATACGGCAAGGTAAGGGAGACGCTCTCTCCCCACGGTCCTGGCAAGGAAGGCTCTCTGCAGATCAGGAGGGGGTGCGAGATCAGGCACTTGGGATCTATTGAGATCTGAAGAACTGGAGCAAGTGGGCTCTGAGGGGAAGGTGGATGATAAGCTGCCTTCTTTTCCCAGTTTCTAGACCTTCATTCATTCAGTCACTCATTCATTCATCCTACAAACACATTCTTGTGCCTGCCCTGTGCCAGGCCCTGTGTTAGTGCTGGGAAATCTATGGTGAACAAGAGCAGACACAGGTTTGGCTCACAAGGAATCTATGGATCAGTTGCGGGGGCTTTAATTACATAGTCCTACTTCTGGGTGAATAACAACAGTCGTGATAGTGTAATAAAGAAAATGTATTAGAACTCGGAGCTCTTCAGACAAGGCAACCACCCAGGCCGGAGGACTGGGGAAGAATGGAGCTGGGATTTGGAAATGGAGAAATTAACTAGAGGATCAGGAAAGGGGGTGGGGGAAGGGAATCCCTGGCAGCGGGTTCAGCGTGGGCAAAGGCCTGTGGTTGGGGAGGAAGGTGGTGGGCAGCCTGCGGAGGAACCGAGAGGCAGCCAGCAGGCTGGAGTGAGGAGGTAGGCATGGGCTGAGCTCGTGCAGGTGGGGCCTGACCCTGTGAACTCTTGCAGTTCTTGCTAAGGTTTTCAATCTTTCTCCTGAAAGCAGTAGGGAGCCCATAGAAGATCCAAAGCAGGGGACTGACGTGACCAGAACTGGGTTTCCAGAAGACCACCCAGCTTTCAGTGAGAGAGCAGACTGAAGGGGCATTGCCCAGGCACGGTGCCAACCTCTTCCCTGCTCCTTGCACTGATCCTTCTCTCTCCTTCCCCAGGTGTCCAGTCCACCGTCTCCAGAGCTGCTTCCAGCAGCCTTGGTAAGTTTGGGTCCACTTTGCAAGGTTGCTGCAGCAGAACCTTCCTCTGAGACTTTTATCCGAGGGCCCAGGCTGTGCTGGATGGCCCGATCTGCTTGCCTTAGCCTCTGAGAGGCGACTACAGCTGTGGGAACAACCATCTGGGTCTGCACGTACGCACACATGCCTGTGCTGTCTGCTGCACACCAGTGCCTGCGTATGGACAGAGGCATCACCACGCCGTGTTTGCACACACGCATGAGCTCCCATGCACAATTCCTCATCTCGTCCACAGATGCACTGGCATCTGCACTGGCATCGCGGGTACCTGCCTGTACAGAGAGAACACACTCTTGATCTGTACCTTGGCCATTTCTTGAAGCCTCCTGGCTCCTAACACCTTTTCAAGGATTCCTTCAGCCAGTGACAAATATAGGTTGAGTATTGTGTGCCAAGCCCCCTGCTGAGTGCTAGATGAATACAATACACCAACAAAAGCCCTGCTTTTTTGCTTCTGACCACAAAGGCCAAGGACTAATGGCCTTTTTATGGCCCTCGAATTTCATGGTCACTGAATTGTCTGAAAATCTGGATGAAAAGTGGATCCATGTAAAAGTTACCCTTCTGGGCTCCTGGCACCTAGATCGGAACAGGTGGTGATGCCAGCGTAGTGTTTGGCCTGAACGCCTTCAGCCTCGTCCAGTGAGCTCAGAGCTGGGAAGTCAAGGCGTTTTTAAGAGGCCTGCCTGCTCCGAATATCTATCAAGTTCCCTAAGGATTATGATGTAGGTTGGGCATTGCACCAGAGTGCCTCCCCACTTTATTTTTTAAAGGAAAGGTGCAGTCAGGAAGAGAGGGGAAGGAGGCACTATTTTATTTAGTTGTTCATCTTGACTGCACCCCAGTGCCCTCACTCCCAGCCCTGGGACATGAACCCAGGTCCCTGGGATTTGTGTGGACTGTGCTCAGCTGGAGGCAGCAGATGTAACCATCAGACCACCAGGGTGCACCAAGAGTGCCCTTTTAGGAGGTCCCAAACCTAGTGCCAAAGGAAAGCTTGTCTTTTTTTAATTGGCCCACCTAGGAGAGAGCTTTTTTCTATTTTTCCACCTAGAGTGGATGTCTTTTTTTTCCTAATTGGTTTTCAGGGAAGATAAAGGGAACTCATTCTTTTTTCTAACTTATCAGCCCAGAGAGTTTTTTTCCTAATTTGTCCATCTGGAGGAACATATTATGTTAGTTTCGCACAATGGTACATCAGTGCATTCAACAACCTCATAATTACTTTCTTTTCAGGGCTTCTGAAGACCTGGCTGCCTCTGCTTCTGTCGGCGACCTTGACCCTGATGTCTCTGTGATTTGCTGCAGGAAACCCTGTGCTCTGTGGCTGCTAACTCACTTCCCGCTGGATGGCGGGGGTTTGCAGACTAGTGCTCAGGCCACAGAAGAGGGGACTCGCTTCCTCAACCTGCTCCCCATTTAATCCTTGCTTTCAAAAGGGAGCTTGTGTCTTTGCTGCCTTCTCTCAAAAGGGGACTGGTGACATGTCTTCACATGAGGGCCCTGTCTCTTTAAAGAGTGCGACAAAATAATCACAATTTTAAATGTTCAGTCTTTGTCATCATTCATTAAAGTCATGTCAAGCAAGGCCTTGCTGGTACTGTCCATGGTGCTGAGGGTTCCATGATGGGAAAACCCAGATTCCACCTGCCCTCACGGAGTTCACACTCTGGTCAGAGAGACTGGGTTCAACTCTGACTCTGCTGTGTTGCCTTAGAAAACATCCATCCGTCCATCCATCCATCCATTGCTCCCTTCATCCATGCAAGAAATATTTTCTGAGCACCTACTGTGTGCCGGGCACTGTGCTAACTGCTGGAGATACAGCACTGAACAAGTCAGTCACAACTCCTTGCCCTCCTGGAGCTTACAGTCTGGCAGGGGAAGGAGAACTTAAAGAAGTAATTACAAGTCTGTCAGGCATTGCGGAAATGACACTGGAGAAACACTGATAAAGAGGACAGGACAAGTCCCTGTCTTCAGGAGTCTTTTAATCCTTAGAGGTGATAAGGAATAAATACCTGCATATGGTATATTCTGAGACTCCCTCTATCATTGTAAGCCTCCCTCCCAATCCAGAAGGTGTAGACTCACTTACAGAGCCACAGTAGCAATAGCAATGTGAGAAGACCCGTTACCCACATTAGGAGCAGATGCTTTTGCAAGAGGGAAACCTCCTGCAGACTTCTGGGAGGCACAGCCAGAAACCACAAGGCTGGGAAATGTCTGTTCTGTTACCAGCTGCTTCCCTGGACTCCAGCAATGCCAAGGCCCTGTTGCATTATTAGAGCCCTCTGATACCAGGAAAAACCACATGTGTGTATCAGCAAACAGGGGCTGTGGAAACAGCATATCTTAAATTAAGGGGCCTCTTATCACACACCAGACACGCACCAAATTCCCACACTGGCTCTTATGTAGAAGCTTTATGTAAGAGATGCATGGTGCTGAGTCCAGACTCACAATGGCCAGTCCATGGTCAGTTGTGTCTGACTAACTGTGTGTAGACCAGTCTATATTTTAACTCAGGTGCCATAGAACACAATTTTTTTTTAAAGTGCAGCAGCAAGTGCTGAAGAAAAGAAATCACATCAGAATTAATCCTTTTGTCTCTCTTCCTTTTCCTCCCCACTTTCTTTCCTTTCTTGCTTTCTATCCATTGACTAGTCAGCTAAGTATTTAGCAGATATTTTGAGCATAAATTCAAGGCCAGGCACTTTTATGGACATCAAGGAAATAGTAAGTAATCAAAATAGAGCCCCTGAAAGGAAGAATCTTTGGTTTAAAGGGGATACATGGAAACAGTAAGTGGGTGATATGTCAAGTGTTAACAAGCATTTTGGGTAGAGAGGCAAGGAAAGGAGAACAGAGCATGTTTTACACAAGATCGCTAGGAAAGTTCTCTGTGATAAAGCAAAAGTAAGAGAGTGAACCAGGGAGCTAGCTGAAGAGGGACATTAGAAGCACCGGAAACAGCAGCTGCCAAGGTACTGCTGCAGGATCTTTCCACCCAGGTTTGAGTAAGACCTGGACAGCTGTCAGCTTGAGGCAGTACCCACAGAGAAGCTCTTGAGCGTGCATGTTTTGATTTCTGCCCATTTTTTTCCACTCAACTAGTACTTTCCAGATGCTGCTATAAACCGCAATGCTAGGTTCCCTAACCACAAAGATCTTATAACCTTCAGAAGGAGATGGATAAGGCAGCAGAAAACTGGGCATGAGTGGACTCATCCCAGAGAAGTACAGGAGTGGACAAGAGAAGGAGTGGCAAGACCCTGAAGTTTAGGAAAGGCTTCCTGGAAGAGGTGAACCTAAATGGCAAAGAGCAGGGGGCTGAGTGCAGAGGGCACCCAGCAGAGGGAAAAGCAGGTGCTGCGGTGTGCTGGCAGGGAGGCGTTTAGAGAACCACAGGTTGGCTGAAACAGTGTGCAGAGGAGGGGCTGGAGACGAGGGAGGAGCTGTGGACAAGGTGAGATACAGGAAGCAGAGAGCACCAGGAGTTGGGAGCAGTACTGAGAGATGAACTGTGGCATCTTGTTACAGGGGACATAACAGAATCAAAGGGGACAAGAATCCAAGCAAAGGTGCTCCATGGTAGAGTAGTGGTTAGATCTGTTGCCTCCGGAGGGACAAACCAATGTGAACAACTAAATAAACAAAAACAAAATGCTTCTTCCTCTCTCTCTCCCTTCCTGCCCACCTACTCACCCTCATCCCTGCCTGCACCTTCCTCTTAAAAAAAGGAATCAAAGCAAGGAGACCCACTAGGCAGCTATTAAAATCATCCATGTAAGAGATGATCGTGGCCTGAATCAGGTTTGAAATGAAGATGAAAAAAAAAAGAGAGTCAATAAGTATTCAAAGAGTAACTGGGAAGATTTAGTGGTTACTGGAGATATGAGATTGAGGGAGGAAAATAAGGGACCTGAAAGGGGACCCAGGATTCCAGCTTGAGTGACTGGTGGGTAGTGGTGCCATTGATTAGGAGAGATGATGCCATGAGGAGGGAGAGATGGAGGGGAACTGATGAATTCAGATTTGGACTGGCTAGGTTTGAGGTACCTCAAGCATCTCAGTTTAAACAGAGATCCAGCAGAAACTGGGTTGGTGGATAAAATTTCTAGGGAATAGTCAGGCATGCCGAGTTGGAGCCCACCAGCTTATGAATGATACGGAAAACCATGTGATGAGTGGACACCTCCCCAGGGGAGCATAAAGACTGACAGGAAAAATGGAACCTAGCAGCATTCTCAAGGACAGCAGGAGGAAGAAGATAATGATCAGAATAAACATAAGTAACCAAACAGGTAGAGTAGATTCTAGAAAGGGAGTCAAGGAGATGGAGAGTGATCAGAGGAGCAACAAACAAATCCAGAAACAAGGGATCTAAGAAAACAGCTGAGTAGACTTGCCTAGGAGATGGCCTTAGTATGGTTAGCTTGGAATGGAAAAGTCAGACGAGACAAGAGGAACTGACTTTACAGAGGAGGAAGTTGGGGAGAGCAGCAGAGAATGGAGGTGAATGTTATGTTTATTATAAGTGGGGAGGAGACACAAAGTTGAGTGAGGTCAGGTGTGGGGGTCTAAATGTTCCCAAAGTAGGACGCAAGCTACCTGCCTGAGAATGGGGTGAAGTTGGCGGGGGGGCTCTAATGTCTGTAGACACTGTTTGAAAGGATGGTGAAGTTGGGAGTTGCCACTGGGGAGATTAGGGTGAATACCTGGCAAAATGAAGGGATCAGTGGATCACTTTCTATATCCAAATGAATTTTGGAATTTGTGAGTGGTATGAGTTCCACACTGATGCACTAGGAGTAGAGAAGATGGCTTTCAGCACCTATTCTTTGTTCAGTTGAGGTTTAGTTGGAAGTGGTTACTAATGGCAGGACCCTCATTCTCCCCACCCCCAGCAGCCTTGGCTTCCTAAACAGTCTTGAAAGTTTCAGAAGAGGCGGTGAACATTTGTTCTGCAACATCTTTGACTCTCTTATTAGCTTCATGATATCTACCAAGCCATAAAGGTCAAGGCTGGAGTTTGTAAGTGTAGGCTGTACAGCTTCCTCTCAGTACCATACCTTTCCATCTCTAGGGTAGCTCATACATCGAGGGAGATTGAAGAAGCATCTACTCTGATGTTTGTTTTGTCCAGGAGTCTTATCTGTCCTTTACTGTTCCATGATGCACCATCACTTCCATGATATACCATCACCAAATGGCCTTCCCAGATTTCTCAATATCTAGTAGGTGAAATTGGATAGATTCGACGGTGACTCCACCTCCCTGCTCATCTCTCCAGTCATGTTGATGCCCTCTACCTTGCCCCTGGACATCCTTACCGAGGTGCCAGGGCTTTCCTTGGGACCTCATCTTGAAGAATGACAGTCCTAGGCACTCTCTCATAACATACTTACATTATGCCTTCCAGAAACAGATCTCTATCTTCAACTGAGGTCTTCCAGAGGCTATAAGAAGTCATCCAAAGATTGGACCATGGGAGGAAAGTATCCCAGCAGAGGAAATGCTATTGAGTGTTGGAAAGTCTTCTCAGCTCTTTGCTTCTTATTTCCTTGCTCTAACTGGCTCCAAGTTGAGTGGTATCCAGACAGAAACAGACGTATTCTAAGGTGATTAACTAGGAACACAAGGTACAATTGGAAATCCACTGTGCAAATAAATACATGCCTGTTGGATTTCTCTCCACTTCCCTTTGGGCATTAAGCTTCCCTTTGTCGAGTGTTTGGTTTTGGGTAATAAATATGGCACCTGCTTCATTGGTTTATTGTGAAAATTAAAGGTGAGAAGTAATGGGGACAAAGTACTCAGTGATGCCCAGTGTAGTCTGCGTTCAGTACATACTACGACCACTTATAGAGAAGCGTTTGCATGAAGGTGAGACGGTTAGAAGGGTTTACGTTGAGGAAGGGGGAGTCTGTGTGGCAAAGTTCCCTTCTTTCATCATTCTTTGTGGCAAATTGCTTATCTTATCTTCCCTACACTCAACAAGACCTATGCATGCCTGGGAGATTAACTCCAGTCATACCTCAGCACCAATCGTGGGGAGCCACATGGGTAGGAAATTGTAATAAAAAAGAAACCCAGTTCACAACAGGCTTACATTCCCACAGCTGGTCAGAAGAGAAGAATCGCTCTGTGTTCTTACTCCAAGGTAAGTCCTGCTTCAAGACCCAGCAGATTTTCTCCCAAGAGATCCTTGTTGGGGCTCTCTCCCATCCTGCATTTTCCAAGGTGGTTTCTTTCTGGAAACTTTTGGAACCATTGAGGAGCTTAGACCCAGGACTTTATCAAGTGCTCTGGGCACCATTCTGTATCTATCTCAGCCATGACTCCACCTCTCTTCTCATCTCTCCAGTCATGTTCATGCCCTCTACCTTGCCCCTGGACGTCCCTACTGGGGTGACAGGGCTTACCTTGGGACCTCATCTTGAAGAATGACAGTCCTAGGCGCTCTCTGATAACATACTCACACTATGCCCTCCAGAAATGGATCTCCATATGTTTCTATCTGAGGTCTTCCAGAGGCTATAATAAGTCATCCAAAGATTGGACCATGGGAGGAAAGTTTCCCGGCAGAGGAAATGCTATTGAGGGTTGGAAAACTCTTCTCAGCTCTTTGCTTCTACCCACCCCTCCTCTTTATTTCTTTATTCATCCCTTAAACCTTTATTGAGCATCCCTTGTGATCCAAACACTGTGCTGGAGCAAACAAGCTGGGCTGAGTCTGACATGGTCCCATCCTCACTGAAATCGGCACCCATGGAGACACTTAGCACAGGGGGCTCTCAGCACAGAGCCTGATGCACAGCACAGAGGAAGGGCTGCTGTCGCTGCCTGTCAGTATTCACAACACTATCATCCTCCCCTCCCTCCACCTCCAAAGTCTCCTACCTCCACCTGAGGAGGAACCAACTTGCTATCTCCTGCAGTCCCCACCGGCTCTAAGTTTGCCTTTGGTTTTCTTGCTATCAACCTCAGCCCCTTGGCAGGTCTCTTTTCCTATTACCCCACCTTCTTTCAGCAAGTCATGCTTGATTGAGAACAATACAGTCCATTTGTGTCTGAGATCATGGGTGTGGGGCCTTAGGCCAGCTATTTACCTTCCAACACCATGCTGGCACACAGGCAGGACTCAGTAAATATTTCTGAGTCTCGGCTTCTTTAAAATAGAGGCCATCAGTGTACCTGCCCTACAGGACGGTTCAGTCTTAAGTGAGCGAAGATCTGCAAGGGGCTGAGGATAAGTCACAGTGCTCAACTGATGAGAGTTCTCTTCTGACCCTGTAGTCAGAGGAACCAGCTCTGGCAACCTCATGGTATCTGGGTCTTTCCTTCTCCCTCAGCTGCATGGAGAGTCTGCCCACTGCTGAGTGAGCTGCCCGTCTCACCTGTGGAAAGGATGACCAGCTCCTGTGCCCTGTGGCTGGCTTTGGCCTCCTGCCTTCTGACCTGGGCTCCCACACAGCAGCAAGGTGAGTTCTCTGCTCACCCGGCATCTCAGATGCCCAGAAATGCCTGGGGACTGAGTCCCGCAGTACCCAGCAGGTGGCTCAGGGTCAAGGAGAGGAACAGGGCACGTCTAAGCAAAGACCCAGAAGCTAAAAGTCAAGGGGACAAGATGAGAGAAACAGGAATCAAGTCATAATCTCTCAAAGAGCCGAACTGGAAATGCCCCTAAAAGAACAATGGACAGCAGTGAATACAACTTCCCATGCCCAGAAATGAGTGGGAGGACTCGGGAAACCCAGATTCCTGAGGACAAGAGTCACCCAGTCACAGTGCCTCTGTCTTCTTCCTTCTGTATCACTCGGCTCATGTGCAAAATGAAACAACTAGACTTCGTGATCGATGGACTGGGTATCATATATGCTTCTAGGAAGGGTTCTTGGGCTCATGTCACGGTGAAACTTTCCTGTCACCTGGGGAGGGTGCTGTAGAGGTGGGATTTGCTTCCTAGCCTCTCTTGGGATAGTACTTCACAGTCAGGAAATAATCCAAGAACAAGTGCCGGGACTCCTGCCTTTAAAACCAGCACACACACAAGCAAGATTTAGAAACCTCTATTTCTAAAGAGTCTCTCTGGGGTATTGTAGGAATGTGAGCCCAAGTGGGTTCTTCATTCCTCATTCAGGCACTCACTCGATTCCACAAATCAGAACAAGAAAGGAGAACTAACTTGAACTCCTATTATGACCTAGGAGCTGTGCTGGCTTTTGACAGCTATTATGGCATTTAATCCTCTTTAGGATCTGGGCTTTATGTCCAGACACAAGACAGACATCCCATGATGACAGTGACGCCTTGCATGACAAATACCTAAGGAAGTTTTTGAAGGCTATGTATGTTTTTCATGTCTATTAACTACTATGGCTCATCTGCAGTACTTCGGAACCATAGTTCATATTCCTTAGTTGAAATGAATTCATAAAGAGACTCAGTGAAGGTGAATATTAGGTAAATAATAGGACCAGTGGACACAGGTGTGGCCAACACCATGACCTGGCGTGTGGGAAGGGCTGGATTTCTGGAAGCTCTTGCTCACAGGTGGTGTTTTATAAATGAGTCTCAGGGGGGTTGAACCACCACCTGCCAAGGTCACTCACTCAGCAGGTGCAGAGCTGAACTTGACCCAGACTGATGACCCTCCCCCTTTACTTTACCACCTCCTCACATACCATGTCCCTGAACCTGTTCAGTCATGAGTCCTGCTTCCTACTGAGCCAGTGGTTCCCAGTGGGAGCAAATTCTGCCCTCCAGGGGACATTGGACAATGACTGGAGAAGGGTACAGCTGGCTTCTAGGGAGAAGTGTCCAGAGACACCCTACTCAGCACAGGACAGCCCCCACAACACAGAATTAACCAAAGTGTCTAGAGCACTGAAGTGGAGAAATCTTGTGATGGATCTGCGTCTCTTGATAATGGGGCCAGGTCTATGATCTAGGAAGTTACAAATGCAGTAAAAAAAATGTGTGCAGCATTAAATTCTTTTTTGCTAACCAGCATGGGCGGGATCTGAAAAGGCAACAACAAATGCATGGTTACTTCTGGGGAGGGAGGGCGCTTAGGACAGCTTGCCTTTCTCCTTCATCCATTGCAAGGCTGTTTTCCCACTGAGTCTGCATCACATTTACAACAGTAAAAAGGCGGACACTGGTCAGACAGGATGACAGTGCATGAACGCACAGGGCCATCGCACAACTCCAGGGCAAGGGGAGGGGCCGCCACGCTGAGTGTGACTGAGGTCCCCAGAGTAGGCCAGAGCAGAGATGCTGAGGTTTTTACATCTATAAACAGCTCACATAGGTCTAATGATTTTTCAGACTCCAAGATGATAAAGGCAGGTGTTTAATGACTGGTTTGTCCTCTTGTCCTCATTAGGGCCTTACGCCTGTGTGGGGCTGCTCAGTGGACCCAGCCCCCCTGTCACTTTCAGGTCCCAGCAACTCCACTGACTCCAGTTCCCTTGGGCTGGACTTGGAGTGTCCGGAGGCACACTCCTGCTTTGACCCCTGCCAGAATTACACCCGCCTGGACGAGCCCTCCCGCAGCACAGAGAATAGAGAAGAAATCCAGACGTGTGACAACAACTTGCATGGCTGGTACCGCTTTGTGGGAGAAGGAGGAGTGAGGATGCCCGAGTCCTGCGTCCCCCCATACCGCTGCCAGGCAGCCGCTCCCATGTGGCTGAACGGTCTCCACCCCACCCTGGGGGAGGGCATCGTCCCCCGCACAGCCTGTGCCCACTGGAGTGGCAACTGCTGCCTCTGGAAGAGCGAGGTGCAGGTGAAGGCCTGCCCTGGCGGCTTCCACGTGTACCGGTTGGAGGGCACCCCCGAGTGTAGCCTGAGATACTGCACAGGTGAGCAGCAGGGGCCCTGGAGGCAGCTGTGGGCAGGTCTGCTGGGTGAAATGACCACGGGTTGCTGAGGTGAGCAGAGCAAGTCAGGAAACCAACAGCCTCCACCAGCTCCTGCCTGCTATTGTGCCTACTGGGGACACTGCCAAGGGCGCCATCTCCTCCAGTGTTTCAAATAAAGCCAGAAATTTAGATCAGAAAGCAAAATCTCTGAGATAGGTGGAGGGAGGGATGGATGGATGGTGGATAGACAGATGAGATAGATAGATAGATGGATAAATGGATGACAGCTGGGTAGGTTGTTGAGCAGATGGATGGATGGATGATTGATATGGGTGGATGGAAGGATGGATGGATGCATGGTAGACAGATGATAGATGATAGACAGGTAGGTAGGTAGGTAGATAGGTAGATAGATGGGTGGGTTGTTGGGTGGATGGATGGATGATAGGTAAGGATGGATGGATGAATGGTAGATAAATAGATGGAATGGTTGGGTGGGTTGATGGATGGATGGATGGTAGAGAGATGAGAGATGATGGCTGGGTGGGCTGATGGATGAATGTATGAATGGTAGAGAGATGATGGATGGTTGGGTGGGTTGATGGATGGATGGTAGAGAGATGATAGATGATGGTTGGGTGAGTTTCTGGGTGAATGAATGGATGATAGGTAAGGATGGATGGATGAATGGATGGTAGATAGATGAAAAATAGGTAGGTGATAGATAGATATCTCCATGTATCAAGAGTAATGTTAAGAACTAGGCTCATTCAGACTTAGATTCCATTTAGACAGTTGAATTTATCTCTTAGAGCCTCAGTTTCTGGTCTGAAAAATGGGTAATGGAAAAAAAGTAACAGCCAAAGCGTAGTGCTCACAGGGCCCGTGCTCCTACCCGAAGCACTCTGGACTATTAACTTATTCAGCCCCCTCCTCAACTTCATGAAATAGGAACCTTATGCCCCAGGGGAGGGTGCTGGGGCTCAGAGAGGTAAGTAGCTCTGAAAACCACAGAACAGGGACGAGCTAGAGAAGGCTCGAGCCTGTGCACTCGGCGCCGTAGTCCATATGCTTCGCTGTGGCCCCCTGTCCCCACATTACTGTGGGAGCTGAGGGAGGGCACACATGTGGGGAGTCCTCAGAACAGGGGGTTCCATGCAGCAAGCATTAAGATGGCAACTTTGGGGGCTTCACTTCAATGGATTGGAAGTCAGGAAACCCAAGTTTGAGGCTTGACCTTTCCTCTAAGGAAGCACAACCTCAGGACTTCTGTGCCCTGGTAGGATGGCAAGGTTGGTCTTGGTGGCCCCAGGGCCACCCTTCTCCGAATCCTGACTCCCTTCCTGCACTCCACACCCCGCAGACCCCTCCACCGTGGAGAACAGGTGTGAGAGGATCTGCCGCCCGGAGGAGGAGTGCACTTTTCTCAATGGTGTCTGGGACTGTTTCTGCAGACGGGACCTCAACAACTCAGGTGAGTGGCTGGGGGTGGAGTGGAGATGGTGCTGGGTAGGGTAGTGCCCTGAGAGGCCATGACAGGAGCGAGGGAGCTTGAGAGGGTCAGGACAGGTGTGGAGCAATCAGTGGGAAGAAACTGAGGTTGGGGGTTGGGGGATGCAGAGCCAGTGAATTTGCAAGGATGAGAGAGCAAGGATGGAACAAATTTTACATCAGCTGCAGGAGCACAGCCTCAGAAAGTGGCTCTAGAATGGGCAGGCTTGATAATCACCAAGAGGGACAAGGGCACTGAGGACAAGAACTCTGTAAGTGTGGGAGCTGCATTCAGATATCTGCAGGGTCTTCATGTGAGGGGTATGGGCTCACATGGGACAGACCCCGAGGCCAGTCCTGGATTTGCTCTGGGACTTGGGACAAAGCACCTACCCTCTCTCAATCTAAATGTCTTCGTCTTTTATGTGGGTGTAAGATAATCATAAAATACCCACCATACAAGGCTACTATGAGAATTAAAGTAGAACAGTTCAAATGGGCAGTCTGGTGAGGTAGTGAGTTTCTCATCCGAGGAGGTAAACAAGTAGAGGCAGGTGACCATTGGACATGACCCTGACCTGACGTAACCAATAGACTTAACAATTCTTGCCTGCTCCCCCTGCACCTGGGACTGCCTTCTGTCAGTGCTTTCATCGGCTTGCAATAGAATAAACCTATTAATACAGTGATATTTACAGAACATCAGGAAATCCAAGTTTTCTTTATTTTGGCATTCAAGGTGCCTACCAGATGGAGAAGGTGACTCATATGTTGACACAATGCATTCGAAATGCAATAGAGTTTATATTTCTCTCATTTGCTATCACCCCTCTCCAAATTTTAGCTCCATAAGGGTGGGAATTCTGTCAGTTTTGATTAAGATTGTGTCCCCAGTGTCTAGAACAGTGCTTGGCAGTATTCTTGCTCAAGAATTACTGGTTGAATAAATACTGGATGAATGAATGAAGAGAATGATTTTGAACCTAGTCAGACGTGTTGACTTCACAAAACCAGCAAGTAGCGATGTGTATCGAGCCTTTATTCCAGTCTGGAGTGCAGGACAGTCCTACTTCCACCCAGAGCCCAATTCCCGGGGATTTAGACATGAAATCCCTCTTTAAACCTGAATGTTGGATACCTGGAAATCTTAGACCTTGCCTGCTGCAACTTGGGCCATGAAGCCCACCTGGTCCTGGGTCCCATCTCGTCTTCCCAACCTCCTGGTGGGCACGGTGGTCAAAAGGGCAAGGGATTCTGGGCTTCCAGATCCCATACACTCCACCTACTCCCCTCTCGATTTTCCAGATGTCCACAGTTTGCAGCCTCAACTGGTCTGCGGGGACACGGAAGTGAAGGTGTCACTGGACAAGTGTCGACTGGGAAGCCTGGGTTTTGGGGATGAGGTCAAAGTCTACCTGCGGGATCGGAACTGCAGCAGCATCACGCAAAGAGAGGAGAATAACTGGATGTCCGTGAGCAGCCCTGTGCAGGCTGCTGCTTGCGGGAACATTCTGGAGGTGAGTGTCATTCTCACCATTGCCGAAAGAGCGTGGGTGTTGGGTTGCCAGCGTCCATCTCAGTAGCTGTGAGACTTTGGACAAATCACTTAGCCTCTCTGGGCCTTGAGGGGTATATGAGATTGTGCATATTGGTCTATTCAAAGAGCTTAGAATAGGTCTGATGCTGGGACTTTCTAAATATAAGCTGTGATTATGATTATTTTATTTAAACGTGATATGAGGACTGGACAGAGCAGATAGCATGGTTGTCAATGTTTTGACCCAAGGGTCAATCTTCTTTTGTTCAAGTTTTTGATCTGGGGTCCTCACACCCCTTCCCATAAAGCATCAGTGCCACTGGGGGAGGAGGCGCCTTTGCCTCCCGAAGATCAGGAAGCAAGATGGCGCACGCTTGAGAGCATCAGCTCTGAAGTCACAGATCTGTCTTCCAGATGCACTTACACACACATGCCCATAACCTATCCTTGGTCTTGTTTTTATGCCAAAGAGAAATGAAACCCATGCTATCTATAAAAACACCCTTTCCTTGGTCAACGATTTCATCATCAGAGACACCATCCTCAAAATCAACTTCCAGTGTGCCTACCCACTGGACATGAAACTCAGCCTGCAAACTGCCCTGCAACCCATTGTAAGGTATGGTACTGACTCTTTCCCTTTAACCCATAACCCTGACATCACTCACACTTACTCCTGGCACAGCTGATGCTGTCCACAGAATGCTACCTATCTCTACCAGGAGCTTCTGTTCATTGGACTTCTCCTTCCACAAATATTTGTTGATTGCCTATTAATGTTCAGCATGAACAAGGCAGACATAGCATATTTTGTGGATATTAAAGATTATTATTATGAAGCAATGCAGCGACATGAAACAGTGTTAATTAAATACGCTACGGAACAAAAACGGGCAACAATGTCATTTATCTTGAGGAAGAACGGTATTAAATAGCTAATTATATCAATAATTATTTATAAGTGAGATGAATGCAATGTCGCAGAAGCACAGAGTGATGTGGGAACAGGGGAGATGAGGGGAGCAGAAGGGCTTCCCTGCAAATGTGGGATTTAAGCTGATTGGAGTTCTCTGATGCTGTTTTGTACTAGACAAATGGCACCCCCAGTTCACCAGAAATAGAACCAAATGGAAATTCAGGTGGAATTTCACTTGGGCAGGGACTTTTGTCTGTTTTGTTCATTGCCGTATCACTGTGCCTGGAATGGGACCCTCCTGAATTAATTCCTCAGTATTCTTAGACTTGCCAGGGGCTTTCTGGGGATTTCAGAAACCCGGGGTACCCTTTCCATTTCTTCATTACCTCTTGGGCTCACTGAATGACAGAGTTAGAACATTTCTTGGTCTATTTCTAGTTTTCAGTCTACATTGTGTTGGGGCCCAAGGTTCATAAGAAATAACTATTAAAGCCATTTATCTTGTGAAAATTGGCCTTTCACTGAAGATTGTGGGAAGGAAGAAAGATATTTGCAGCTGAAAATTGTGAATCCATACAACTGTTCCCAAGCCCCATTCTAGAGGTGTGAAGACAGAGGCATACACGTGTAGTTATTCTTTACATGAGAGATGCGTGTGTTCTGTGATGGTGGGAGAATTGGTCAAAATCCTGGAGCCAGACTTGTCTACCTGTCAAGCTTAGTGCCTAGAAGACAGCACATGCTTGATTTAAATGAATGATGGAATCGTTCATTTAGGATCAATGTGTCTTTGACTTCATAACCTTACCTACGTGCAGGGTTTGATTTATTTTGCTCTCACTGGTCAAAACTTGATGTCTCCAAAACGTTGGTTTTTCTTTTCTCAGTACCCTGAATGTCAGTTTGGATGGGCAGGGAGAATTCACTGTCAGGATGGCCCTCTTCCAGAACAAGGATTACACGTCTCCTTATGAAGGGGATATAGCTGTGATCTCAGTGGACTCCATGCTTTATGTGGGCGCCCTTTTGGAGAGAGGGGACACCTCCCGGTTCCATCTGTTGTTGAGGAACTGCTATGCCACACCCACTAAAGACAAGAATGACCCTGTGAAATATTTCATCATCAAGAACAGGTATGGGGAAATTCTGGGGTTATCTTTTGGCCTCATTGAGGTTTGGAAGCAAAATGATCACCTCACTCTTGCCTTGCCATGATGTGAATCAGTTTACTCTTCTGGAAAATAAACTGGTGTTCTATATCAAGACTATACCCTGTGACCTAGGAATTGCACTCCTGAAAGTTTAGCCTAACGCTTACAACAAAAAAAAAGATGAACAGGGTGAATAAATGCCATAACGTTGCCAATGGGTTCATATTTGGAAAATAGGGAAAGACTAAGTAATGATGGACTGTTATTCAGAAGCTAACACTGAGTGATCAAAATGAAAATGGCATGACTAGCTCCATGGGACAAAATAGTGAATGTTAGTAACTGGCAAAAACAAAGGGGAAATACATATTCCTAGATCATAATTCAAACCACGGTAATGATACTAGCTAATAATTATCACTGAGTTTATGTACCAAGCACTGTCCTAAGTAATAAACATGGATTATCTCAAAAAATGTTTACATCAACCCTCAGGGGTACATATTCTTGTCTCTACAAATAAGAAAAGTCACATTCAGTAAGATTAATAATATGTTCATGATCGCTTATCTAAAAGTAGATCAGGCTGGAGTTTGAAATCTGTCTGTCTCACTCCAGAGACTGTGCCCCTCACAAAACATAAGCCACATGAGCTTATGGATAACATCTTAGAGGAAATAGGAATAGCGCCCATGCTGTCAGAACAGAGCATCTTGGGGGCTCTTTCAGTCTCTCTGATGCTGGACACGAAGTTGCAGCCAAGGATCGCGGGTCGCCGTCACTGCGTTGGAAGTTAAATCCTTGCCCTGTCACCCTTGTAGCTGCCCAAATGGGCAAGATTCCACAATCCACGTGAAGGAGAATGGGGTATCCACAGAAAGCCGATTCTCAGTTCAGATGTTCATGTTTGCTGGAAATTATGACATGGTTTTCCTGCATTGCGAGATTCATCTCTGCGATTTCTTTAATGAACAGTGCCAACCAGTGAGTATCTCTTTAGACTGAATTACTCAGAGTCTGACATATCAAGTTTGATATGTAACAGGTCCTCCACAGATATTTATAGGGGCTATGGATGGATGGATGGATAAATGGATGGATGGGAATGATGGAAGATGGGAGGGAGGGAAGGAGGGAAGGAGGAAAGAGGTGGAAAGTAAGAAAGATGGTTGGATGCATGAATGAATGGGTAAGTGGACAGATAGATGAACAAGAGGGAGGGAAGAAGAAGGATGAATGGATGGACACTAGTCTTTCTAAAAACCTATTTTAAGCAATTATTGTGTCTCCAAAAGGCAAATTAGATGAAGGAAACTGTCCAGTAGGTTTCCTTGGCACAAGACATATTTTAAATGATTATAATAGTATACTATTATGTTTAATGCTTACTCTGTGTTAAGAGTCATTTTAAACTTGCTCATGCTACCCTTTAAGTAGATTTTTATGAACACCATTACATATGAGGAAACTGAGGCTTGCAGAAATTTCTTGCTCAAGGGCCACACTTCTAGAGAGTATCAGAGCTCCTGTGTTAAGTCCAGTGTCCAGGATCTGAACCCCTATTTGGCACCACTTGTCAATAGTTGACATTTGTGAGTGATTCCTATGTGCTTGCATGTTGCAGATATACCTCACTTTAACCTTCACAACCAGGAAGGTACCATTTAATAATAATAGAGCGGTTATGCCATTCATCCCAAATTAGACAGCCAAAAGAGTGTAGAGATGAGATTCCAGCCCAGGTATGCTTGATACGACAGTGAGAACACTCTAGATTGAGATAACCACAGCATCAGAGTCATAGCCTCGTGGTGGCCCCATTCTTAGGCCAGAACTGCCCATTGCTGGAACAGTCTGGATAGGAACTACGCCCCTGAATTGTGATCTAATGAGAATTCTCCATCCTCACAGTCTTGCTTAAGAAATCAAGTCCGAAGTGACGTCGTGGCCATCGACCCAAACCGGGTTCTAGATTTGGGACCCATCACTCGGAAAGGTAAGTGGCCAAGTCCTGGTGACAAGACCAGCTGACCAAGTGCTAGAAGCTGACCACAGACGCGTGGGGTCACCAACTTAGAACTTAGCCTGCCTCCTCCCTGCAGCCCCCACAGTGACTCTCTCTTTCCGTGGTATGCTCTGGGTAAGACCTGTAGTATCCGCCACTAGTTCTTGGCCTCCTGTGTATGAGAGACCAGGCTAGGCTCTCAATGTCCGTCATCTTAATCCTCCCTGACTGTGTCCATTTCTCAGGGGAGAAGTCAACGTTGAGCGATTACATGACTCACCCACCCGGTATCACCTGGTTGCTGGGTGGCTGGAGTTGGAATCGAACCTGGCTCTATCCGATTCCAAATTACGTGTGCATTCCCTTCTTCTGCTCACTCCTTCATTTCCATAACTCAGTCCCTTTGGGGTGAAGTCTAAGTCCTAACCCAACTTTGTTTTCTGGGGGATGACTATTTTTCTAAATCCTGTTTCACATTCTGGAGTGTGATGTAGAGAGAGCTTTCCAACTGCTCCTCAAATTTCTATCCATACAGGTTAGTAACACTGTTGAGGTTTTTATTCCCATTAGGATGGAAGAGTTGACAAACTCAAAAACAAATAAAAACTTTTTGTTGCTCCTAAATAAATTAGGATGTGGCTAATAATAATAAAAATAATAATAAATGTGCCTAGCACATACCAAATGCATTTATCTGAACCAGCACACGGGAGGCTCAGAAAAGCTGAAGGAGTGAGAGTCAGTGCCATTTCCATTCTCCAATGAGTGAACTGAGGCTGCCTCAGAAAGAAGGCTCTAGCCAGCGAAACTTCAACTTGAAACCTCAGGTGGTATCACAGACCAGCTGAGGGATTAGGAACTCATGCTTGGGAATAAGACAAATGGGATTCAGATCTCCCTTCTTGCTAACAAGGTCAAAATGGCAAGTCCTTTAACATAGTTGAGTTCGCCTTCTCCTCTGTCAGATGGGATGAGAAGGCTTTCTTCACAAATCTCTTAGAGGAATTATGTCTCAGATGCATGCCATGTCTTAGAAAGGCACCAGCTCCACGGTTGGTCCCCCACCCTGTGGGTTGTCCCTGATTGTTATACTCAGGTCTGGGAGGACCGGGAGGAGCCCAGGCTACTATTACCCAGACAGGACTGAGAAAACCTCAGCTTCTGCTCTTGTCCCCAGGAACCACGCCTCTTGGAGTGAACGGAGGAGCCCCCGGCCCTGCAGGTACCTCACTTTCCACAGCTCTGTCTCCCAACTCTCTCCCCATGATGCACATTCACTCAGTCCCTCTTAGCGTCAAACCCGGTGGACAGTGACAGGAACCAGACCTAGGATGGACTCTGGAGATGCTCACCATGCAGCAGGGGAGCCAGTCACTAAACCACAAAGAAGCATCAAGCACCTACTATGTGCCAGGCTTTGTTCTAGGCTCCATAGATATAATGGTGAACGAGATAGATCAAGCATCTGCCTTCAGGAAGTTATGCTCCAGTAGGGAAATAGACAATGAAAAGTTACGGTCATCTGAAAGTAAAAGAGGGTGATTTGATAGAAAGCTGCCAGCCTGGGTAACAACATCTTAAACAAGATAGTTAATTTCTCACACATGTCAGTGAAACGGGAGGCAAGCAGCCCCGTGTTAGCAGGGTGGCACCGTGACTCCATCAAGAATTGCCCTTCCACCATCTTTAAGGTATGGCCACCATCTTCATGGCCTGCAATGAATTCAGCACTCAAACCTTCATATCTAGGCAGGAAGACGAAGGGAAACTGGAACAAGTCAATGAGTGTTAAGGAGTGTTCCTAAAACTAATTCCTTTTACCTCTACCTCCATCTCATTGGCCAAGTTCTTAGTCACATGGCTGCGCCTAACTCCAAAGGAAGCTGGGAGATTTCATCTTAATCTTGGCAGCCACGTGCCTGACCAACATTTGATGTTCAATTAACAAGGCAGGAAGGGAGACTGATTATCCAAATGGTTACGGGTCAGAAAAATGTTTAGAGAGGGTGATGTTTGGACCAAAGGCGAATAAGAAGTCAGGTGTGCAGATAATTGAGGGATAAGTCCTACAGACAGAATGAACAATTTCGAAAATGAGACAGGCATAGAAATCACAAGCAATAGATTATGCAGAAGGAGTACATATAGAATAATACTGGCTACATCAGAAAAGAATTTCAGCAGGTAGCAACATCTGCAATGGGGTTTTGAAGAATGAATTTGAGTTCAACAGGCAGACAAATCCAAGAAATGTATTTTGCAAAGAGAGAACGCAATGCTTTGAAGATTTTACTGCTTCCTAAAGTGACCTGTATTGGGGAACCCAGGCATGAAAAAAGTTCTACCCATTCTTAAAATCCCCAACTAGAAAATAGTCTAAAGTCTTCAAAGAAACCCAGAAAGTCCTCTCCATGCTCAGTACTCATCTGCAGATAATACTCAGAAAAGCAGTGCTTGTCAGAGATCAGAATAATGAGAGCAAGTCTCATTCATTTCTCCCACTACTCCGTATTAGCTCAGGGCTAGAACAGCCTGGCTTCCCAACAGTGTTTGCAAAATTGACTAATTTCTTGGGTGGGCAGTGGATTCTGGGAACGTCTGAAGAAGAGGGGCTCAGTGTGATGTGTTAGCAGACTACCCAAGAGAATACTTCATGGTTTTCATTGTTTTCTGTTTCTCACAACCATTTCTGGTGTTTTCAAATTAATTGAAAATCAACCTATGTTTTAAAACTATACACTGGGTGCCATATACGGATATTTTGAAAATGGTGATATTTTCTCCCCTTCTCTTCTAACACATCAGCAAGTTACTTTGAAAGGTGAGACATGGGGAGACGTTGTAACCTGGTAATATAGTGGGAAGGGGTACATATGCTTCTCTGAGGCCCCCCGAAACAAGGCAACTATTACCCGGGATCCCTATCCTTCATTAACACCGAGAGTAGTGTTACATACAGAAGAGATCTCTTCTGTTGAGAATCTCATCCTTCTCAGAGTCTAATACTTAAAGTCAACATTTTTGTGACCTTTACTACATGCCAGGCCCTATTCTGGATGTTTGGTATGAATGTATTCACTTATAAAAATCTCTTGAGTTAACAGCTGCTAGTAAAAGTTCTTTCCTGTGTACTGGGAAATGCGGGCACAGAGAGGTTCATTAACCAGACTGGGCCTGTCCAGCTATTCCAGAGCCGAGATTCAAACCTCAGCAGGCTGCAGGGGCATGGATTTTTAGCCTGTGTCTTTCCGCCTCTTTAGTTTAGCAGATTAAGTGATGCTAACGTCTGTGACAGATCCTCATATTTCTGTGCCTTGAGACAATAGATTATTCCCTCCTAACTCATGGGGGGACAGTGCTGAGCCTTGCAGTGACAAGAACTTGGGTTTCTACCTTCTGGTAACGCCTGGCAACTCCACTAACCCTGCGAGTCCTACCCCGAATTCTCTGCCTCTGTTCCTACATGGCGAGTGAAAGAAGACGGAGAATCGTGCAGAAGCACCGCCAGAAGTGGCAGCTGGGGCGTCCACCCATGTCCACCGGCCGGGTTCATGTACATGGTCCCGTCCACTTGCTGAGGAGGCTGCAGGGATGGCTTTTCATTGCACTCTGATGAACACAGTGCCCGGTCATTAGATCCTGATGCCTCTTCCACATGACCCCTTTGCCACCTCCCAGGGGCTGTCAGCAGACCCGAGATCAAGGCTTCTCTGCCTTGGTCACCCTTGTGCAGCAGAAGCTAGGGAGACCTGCTCACGTTGGCTGCTGAGTTCCAAAGCCTAACACCTGACGGTCGTCTCTCTTGTGTTTCAGGGTTCCTGGTGTCCTGGCCCCTGCTTCTCCTGCCTGTCCTCCTGGCTGGACTGTTCTGAGACCTTAGCTGGGCGACTGGCCTTGATCTTGATGTTCCTCCCCGTGGCCACGGCGTCTCGTTTCCTCGGAACCCCTGGCTGGTTCTCTCACACCACATAGACACTGCTGGCATTCAGACCAAGCTAGGTTTGGGGACAGAGATGTGCTTCCCTTTGTTTAACACTCGCAGTGCCTTTGTCTTCTTTTTCCATGTGGTGAAGGCCCTGTCACCTGTCACCTGGGCCAGACTGACTTCTTTGCTCATTAGCAAGACCTTGGAAGTAAACTTGCTAGGTGCCCCTGCGGCTCCAGCATTTACCAGCTGTGTGGCTTGTGTTTGTAAGCCCAGGAAGAGGCGGGGGTCACCGCGGGGAGGAAGAGGGTCCTGACTCCTTCTGTTCTGACCGCCTGATCTGACTGATGAAACAGACACACTGACTTGCACTTTCGCCCGCTTCCACGGCTGTATTTCCCCCATGGGCTCCACAGTTGCCTTGAGAACGTAAAAAGGGCTACGCCCAGAGACCCTGCTCCAGGGAAGACTGGAGCCCCTCGTGCCCCACACCGCAGACACATCGATGTGGACTCCTGGCCCTTTTCGAATGCTGAGGGGGCTGCTCGATTTGGGTGCAGAAAGGCTGTCACCCAGAGCACACCTCTAGCTGTAATGGGGGGCACTTGCTCTGAAGGGTTAAGCAGGAGTCGCAGCAAAAAATGACACCGTGGAACCTGCCACGTGGTGGAACAGCAGAGCCTGGGCGAGGGATCAAGTCCCTGTGGCTTTCTGGAAACTTCTAAGGAGTACTCATAAAACACTCCACAAAGAGGCCCCAACTCAGCTGGTCCCTTTCCCAGGATCAGACAGCGGGGCCTCCAGGCTGGCCTGGGATTCGGGGAGAACTGTAGGATCCGGGCGAGGCCATGGGGGTGCAGTGGGGCGGGGGTGAGGGGATGGGAGCTGCTTATCTGCCAAGAGGAGACTTTCCAAAGTGTCGCCTTGTTCGAAGAAGGTGTGGTGGCAGGAAACAGGTCACTCAGGCAAAGGGGGAATGAAGTGGAAGGTATAGGAGCACTGTGTTCAGAGACATGAGCCAACCCACCTACACAAGGAACCAGCAACGAAGGTCTGTCTGTCTTTCCATCTGCCGCCCCTTCTGAAAACAGAGCCTTCACACCTGCCTGTGTGCGGCACCCCCTTTCTTCCCCCCTTTCTCCGACATGCGCCTTTCCTGTTTGTTCACCATCTCTTGATTAGATCAGGACCTTGACATTCATATCACTTCCTAATTTGGGGCCCACAGAGACTGTCGTAGCCTGGTCTCTCACATCCAAACTGCCCGGAAGAGTCTGACTTTCCTGCTTGGCTCAGAGCTCCTTCCGGCCCCATTGTCTGAGGCCAGGTGAGTGGGCTGTGCATCCCTAATGCCATCGGTGGGTCACGTCTTGGACAGACATCCTCAAAGGCCACTATGATGGTGGCTTCTTTAAAGAGAGGTTCTTGGAAGAATTGCTTCCTGTTTCCCAGGCAGTTGGACGATTCGGGGTTACCACGTTCCAGGGGAGGTGGGGCCCTCGGACTGGACCTGCAAACAAGGTCAAGGTGTCCTAACCTTTTCTTCCTCGCAGGCTCATCTTCTTTCTTCTTAGAATAAAGGGGCTGGGCTAAAATAAGATTCTCAAATATTTACAGTGGAACCCTTTCTTTAAATACAATTTGGCACAAAGATCCAATAAGTAGAGATTAAAATCAACTAGTCTCACTGATGTTAAGTAGAGGCCTCAGCTTTCCCATTCCACAGTTCCTTCCTCCTGAGGTCAGCCATATAACCCAAGGGTGACCAAGGGCAAAGTTTGGGATGCCCTGGGGCGTATGACCAATACATTCTCTTTTAGTGTAGAGTATATGGAATTCTACTTAACTAGAGACAGCCCTGTCTCTCTTTTTATGTGTCTATCTGTGTCTCTATCCATCATCTATCTTTATCTATCTATCCATCCATCTATCCATCATCTATTTATATCTAGCCATCCATCCATCTATCATCTGCCCATCTATCTAGCCATCCGTCATCTATTGAGTCCCCCCCATATACGCTCTCCATCTATCTACATATATGTGTGTGTGTTTATTTATATAACACCTAGAGAGCTAGTTACAACATTTTGTTTTCTACAAACGGACATAATGGGTAACAATTTCTGAATGGTCAACCTACTTCATTCATTTGAAGAACTGCTACGTTCCAGGTCCAAGGGCTTAAATAAAATAATGAATCAAATACAGCCCCTACTCTTAAAGGTTTGGAATCTGGTGGGACACAAACACACAGAGAGTTACGCACAAGCTTATACTCACTGACCAACATACATACTCAACAAATACATACAGTCTCACATGCCCAAAGACACATTTCTACATGCAGAGATTCCCACCTGGGCCCTCAAGTTCAGTTACTTATGTATTTACTGCCATGAATAACTGAATGACAACCAGTGTTTTCAACATAGCTTATGACTATTATTCTAAGAACACTTTGGGCATTATAGCATTTCACCCTTACATTAGATAATAAAGTAGACACTATTATTATCCTAATTTAGAGATGGTCCCAGCTACCTACAAAGGAGTCTGGGGAAAAAAATTAACCTAAGGGCCTATAGCTTTTTTAAATTTTATTTTGTAAAGAGAAGGAGGAAGGAAGGAAGGAAGGAAGGAAGGAAGGAAGGAAGGAAGGAAGGAAGGAAGGAAGGAAAGAAGGAAGGAGAGGAATTTTTTCTATTTAGCTGTTTATTTAGGTTCCCCCACTCTGCACAGGTTGCAAATCAGGTCTTTGGGCTTTACATGGCTCACACCCCAGCTGTCTCAGTTGCCTGATCACAAGGGCACACCTAAGACCTATTAAATGCTGAATTCGGGGCTTCGATTCAGACAGCCTAAATCTGGGGCATATGCTCTTAACTAGACCCAATATTCTGCCTCTGATTATACACCACACAGAGACACACACATGCGTGCACCTGCTCACAGACAGACACATGGGGACACGCACCTAGGCACTGACACTTCCAGGTGGACAGACATACACATATGCCAGCACGGAAGCCCTCGCACATACGCAGGCATCTGCTAACACAGGAGTGGAGAGGAAACTCCTCCCTCGTCCCCTGGGCTCCTCTTGGGTTGCAACCACATTAGCATCAGACAGTTTGGTAGGAGAAGAGAACAGATTTCATTGCATAGGCATGGAAAATATACATGAATGTGGATTCTAAAGTCAATGGGGGCAAAATAAGGTATATATCTGGAGTTAAGGAAGAGGATATACCCCTGGGGCTTCCAGGTGAGAGGAGGGGGACTCACATGACAAGGAGAGGGGCTCACGTGTTATGACCAGCTGCTCTATAATTAGATATTTGCCTTGCCATGTAGTTTTCTCTGATTAAAGAAAGTTTATTTCTAGAAAAAACCCTA
The DNA here is from genome assembly GCA_004363575.1 of Solenodon paradoxus. Lineage (NCBI taxonomy): Eukaryota > Metazoa > Chordata > Mammalia > Eulipotyphla > Solenodontidae > Solenodon > Solenodon paradoxus. Next base: position 25,615 of record RJWH01003243.1, on the reverse strand, counting down.
ATTTTGAGTAATATCCCACATTTTATTCCCACAGTGAGGGGAGTGGTACAAGTTTCTTATGGGTCTGCAGGACTTCAATTGACCTCGGCTTGGATCACCACATGTCAGAGCGACACGTCTTAGTAAGGCCTGTTCAGAATGTCCAGGAGCTCTTTCTTGCCTTCTGAATGTCTTGCGTCTACTTTAGTTTCCTACTCTGAAATTTCGCTGAACAGAAATCCCCTGAAAATTTCACATTTCAGTCTCACTTCACCAGTCCCTTGGGAATAGCTCAGGTCAGTTAAATAATTGTATCTTACTTCGGGAGGCGATGATGCCATGGGCTGAGGCCAACGTTACAAGTATCTCTGATCACTGGCCCCTCTGCCCTGTGCTCACGGACAGACCAAACTCCCCGGCACTGGTTCTGCAAAGAGTAAAGAACTGTATTTCTGGCCACCCAACAAGGAAACACTCAGCTCAACTATTGACATCCCCTCCCCAAACTGCCCCTGGGTTTATATAATAAAGCTTAGATGGATGGCAGGCTGACATCTTGGATGATGATTGGATAAGGACAAAGGGTACAGTCTCAATCGGCATGAGGTCTTAAATAATGACTGATAAAGACCAAGGGGGTGGTCCCCAATCATTGCACCTGTGTGCGGACTCTTTCCCAGCTGGTGTTCCTTGACTTCCAGAAAACAATGTTGAAGAATGTGGTTAATGATTGCTCACTGTTTAGTTAACTACATTTGAACAGTTGCTCAATTAATCAAGTGTTTCATCAGAAACATTTCTGTGGAGACTAAAGGAAAATAACAGTTGCCTGCTAGGGGATGAGTTTGCCTGTTTAGCTGGCAACACCCTCCACCCTCTGATTCACATTCCTGTCTCTCTAGCCTTCAGCCTCACTCTTATGCCCGTCATAACCCATGTTCTGGCTACTCTGGATTTCCCATGTTCCATGACCTCTTCCATTTCACCTGGCTTTGCCTTTATATATGTTACCCTGGGCCGGGAAAGTCCCTTCTTCCTCTGGGGACACTGACCATAATCAGGTTTGGATTATTTCTTCTGTGAAGAATTGTTGGGAGGGGTAATTTCCCTTTCCCCTCTGGGTTCTTCTCAGCTGCTCAAATAAATTAAATTAGACAGACCAACAGGAGGAAAAAAAATCCAAAAAATTTAATAACTTGTATACCTTCTATATAAAAACTGAGTAACTCACTGAAATAGCTCAAACCATATCCTTAAATAGCTTCTTCAGCTAAAGACAAAGGATGTTGTGAGAAAGGAGAAACTAATTGTGGGAGGTTGCCAGAAAGGTACAGAAAACCAGGTATGATTCTTACATGTATTAAATACCTTCTCCGCAGACAAGAGTTAAAGGTATTTGATCATCCCCTTCTTCCAAGCACAGGGAGAGAGACACATTTGCTATTGGAGATTTTCCTTTGTATACTCAATGTCTCTTACTAGAGGGTAATAGCCATCTAGTTTTAGAGACCCTTCTCTAAATGTTTCCCCCCAAATAATCAGCCTAAAGTAATCCCGATACCAAGGAGACATTTTGGGGATGGCAAGTTTTGTTCCCCTATACTTTCCTAACCCTTCCCCTAATCACATTCTACTTTGTGACCCCCTCCTACAGAACCTTATTATCACATTGGAGTGGAGGAAAAATAATTTTTCTTCCATCCATCCAGGTTCTTGACTGAGGCACTCTGTGTGAGAAAAAAACATATCTACAGGAGAAAAACAAAATTTAATAACAGATAGCTATATTTATCCTAATTTTTAGAATTGGAATGGAGACCAGTTAGAATATTGCCAAGCAGAGCAGTGCAGTGTAACACTCCACTTGGGGAAACCTGCACCCCTGGCAATTGTGAGCTAGTTTGCTGGGTGTGTAGCTGCCCAGATAAAGTTTCAGCAAGCTGTCGTTAAAACAAGGACAGAATTTCAACACAGGGACACCTGGCTAGACCAGGATCATCTCAGTCAAAGAGGGAAGTATGGTGTGTCTATACTTCATCTCTACATAGAGGAGACCCAGGAGAGTGTCTATACTTCATCTCTACATAGAAGAGACCCAGGAGAACTGAATTACTCAACCAAAGCAGGGTGACCATATATCTCAAACCAGGATTGTCTCGTTTAGCGACGTTGGACACACGCATGCTTCTCACCCCAGGCACACCTAGTGATCCTCCAATTAGTCCTAGTTTCAACTCTAAAACACATGCTTCGTCTAAAAAGCAGCCCAGGTCACCACCTTAAATGCCCTTTTCAGCTAAAGTCTAAAAAGGATATTGGGGTGGGGGTGAGATTGCTTTGGGAGTGATCAGGCAAAGCACGGTCATTGAGGTATGATGGAAACCAATGCCTTCTGGACTGATAAAGCATTTCTGGAGATCAGAGCACCTCCTCTTTCTTGTAGAATGAGAGATGCCTTACAAGTTGTGATTTCCCTTATAAATGCAAATGTCTCCAACCAAAGGGTAACTTTTTCTATGCCTGCTTCTTCTCAAAATTATTCTGTTAAAAAAATTCCTTATACCAAGAGGTATATTTTGGAATGAAAAGTTCTGCTTCCCTTCAGCAAGTATCGAATGCACCTGAAAGCTGAGAGGGTGAAAGCAGAACACCCCAGGTCTCTCAGAATTGGTCTCCTGTGCATGCCCCCTCTGACACGAAGAGCCAAGGACAGGGGAGGACAGCAGAATGGACAGTGGACAGCGTGCACAGAGGACAGTGGAGGACAGGCAAAGCAGAAGCTCCTGTTCTTCTAAACCTTTAGTCCTTCCCTTAATCAAAGAAGCCATCTGCTCCCGCTGGGCCTCCAACCTTCTCCTCATCCAAAAATGGTCTCTTGTCCATATTCTCTGAAGAATGTAGGAAGGGGAGTTATTTATCTTTATCGACTTCAGATTAAGAATGAGTCCTTCCTCCTTGCCCCATGGTGAACCCCCTCCTCTTCCCTAAGACCCCCAGGTCCCCTTTGCAGGCCTCAGCTCAGGATATAAATGTGGGTCTGCCTCAGCAACCGCAGAATTTCCTACCATGTAAATGCTCCATGCATTATGTTATTAAATTTGGGCTTTTCTCTTGCTAACCATGCCTAATGTTAATGGGTTCATTTGTCCAACCTGTGAAGAACCTCAGAGAAATGGGAGAACGTTTCCTTTGACCCCCCACAGTGTTAAAACAGATGACTCCAAGTCTTTCAGAATTAACTTCCCAAACCAAGGACAATGGAGGACCACCCCCGAGATGAAGGAGAAGGTCCTGCCTTTCTTCTAACACTTTTTCCCCTTCCTGTAATCAAAGAAGCCATGCCATTGCTCCCTAAGCCTCCACCCTTCCCCAAATCAAGAAGTGGTCATTGTTCCTTTATCTCTTAGAAGAATGTAGTTTGGGAAGGCTTCATTCCAGAAATTATTTATCTCTAAACACATCCACTGTAAGAAACCCATCTTCACTTTTAGAGTACAAGTGAGTTGTCCGTCCTAACCATGTTAACATCCCCTCCTGTCTTCCTGACACCCAGGATCCCTGTATCAGACCTCAACACAGAATGTATGTTTTCTGCTGTCATGTAAATTCTCCCTGGATATGTTACAAAATTTGGGCTTTTCTCTTACAAATCATGTCTAGTGTGAATTTGTCATCCAGCCTGTGAAGAACCTCAAGAGAAATAGGGGAACTTTTCCTTGGCCCCACACATCTGAGGAATAAAATCTGATACCCTCAAAAGAAAATTTTTGTCATAAGGATTATACCTGAGGAGGGACAATTACATATGTTATGGAAAATCTCCCTTTGTGAGGGGGTCCAGCTCACTTTATGGGAAAGATCTGATCTCTGCAATTCTCACCAATGGAGAAAGATACAGATTAAATCTGCATAGCCCTTATTTACATTTGTTTGATGGTCTTTCCCAGTGACCGTCCATGACTCATCCCCTCCCAACCTCCTCTCTCTCCAGCTGGAGTTATGCAGGAGATAGAGATGCTATTGATGTGGGGGCTCCAGGGTCCCAGCGGCCAATGGTTCAAGAGAGCACTCTTGAGTGTCAGAGTACAGTTTTATCAGTTTATTAGAGAAAGTGGAGGAGAAAGCAAGCAAAGCAGGAGATAGTGTCCTGGGCAGGGAGGGCTGCGCTGCAGGCTGAAGGCTGGTTGCATTTATACTCTTGGGAAAGGGGCTCTGATGAGACCCCCTTTCTAGCATCTGTAATTAGCAAGGGAATAGAACTCATGAGGGAGTTGAAAGCAGAAGGAAGGGGATTGTCCAGGAAGTTCTCCAGGCTCCTTGTTGTCTTGGGGAAAACATGAAGTTGGAATCTTTCCAAAGGGTTAAGATAAGCTTTGGCCTCTTCGGCCTCAAGTGCTCAGGAAAGGGCCTGTCTGGTGACTCAGGCAGCATCCCATTCTGAGCTCTCCCTCTATCACTATTATTAATTTTTTTGGTATTTTTTTTCTTGTCAGTCTCTCTGATGTTCATTTGATTATTTTCCAGCCTAGCTGAAACCAGAGGAAAAGGGGAACCACCATCCTCTCCCCTACGACTTCTTAAATAATCATGCTCTTGTCTACCCAGAGGGGGAAGAAACAGCTTAATATCAGAACTAAAGGAAACTTTCTCACTCAAATAATTAGGATAAAAGAGTCAAATTGGAATGGGAAACCGGAATTCTGGGCTCTATCCCAGACACTTATTCCCATCCTATTGCTGAATCAGTTTCCTTTTTCCTTAGTTCCCATCTTCCAGGACTTTGGGGGAAGGTCAATAGACATTTGAGAGCTTTATTTAGTTGAGGAGAGCTGTGATGGAACTGATGGGGCACTTAATGGTGGAGAGCGAGTTGAGAGAAGCTGAGGAATGGTTACTACTTAACGGGAGGGGAAAACAAAACTATAAGACTGGGGAATCCCAGTCCCGAACTTAATGCATATAACAGCCACCTGGCAATCGAATCTAAGTCAGAGAGAGACTTTCAAACACAAGTATGAGCGTGCTTATTGTGGACTTCAGTCCGAATTCTGCATTCTGGAAACTGCAGTCTGAAAGAGCCCCAAGCTCTGTTTCATAGCACACTTTAAATGTTGCCTTGGGTTGCACGATAGCAAAGGACCTGGTCACACATCTTTTACTTTTTTGTTGAAGTCTGGCTCCAAACTTTTTTTAGAAGAGTGACAGCTAAAGGATAAGAGCCCTGGAATCTGGGTTGTCTGCAAGTGTTCCCACTCTCGGTGTGCACATGGGAGCAGCATGCAGGAAAACAGGGTGACCAAGGATGTGCAGTGACTTTGCGAAGCCACGCACTGCATCACATAAATGCGAATTGCAGCTGCATTACCAGTGCTGTCACCCTGACCGACACTAGTGTCCCCCCTGTAATGTGTGATGATGCTTCTCCTGTCCCTTGATTTGCCCTCTGACCTAGATGTGACCAAAAAAGAGATCGCTTTGCAGAATCATTATATTTTCCAGAAATAGGACTCCTGGGAGCCTAAGGAAGGGGGTCCCCTCCCTCAGCACATGGAAGAAAACTTACGAACACTTAATTCATACAAGCCAGTGTGCCACACCCTTTACATTTATTATTTAACTTAACCCTGCTAATAATCCTGGAGGTAGATGCTGTTATTCCCACTCCACAGAGGAAGAAACTGAGGGCCCGGAAAGTTTAAGGAACTCCTCCTCCTCATAGAGAGAAAACGTGCCTGTCGTTTCTTTAGTCCTGGAGGTGAGTGAGCTCTTCACGTCACACATTTTATGGATGAGCCTGCTGAGATGCAGGTACGCTCGTAACTTCTCCAGGCTGATTGGTGAAGCAGTGATAGAATCCAGGATGGGAACTCAGATGTGTTCGAATTAAAATAAGTGCTCTTTCTAGGTTACACAGCCTCCCTGCATGACAACGAGCCGCCTCCAAATTGTGGTCGGTTTATGTGCATGTGTATGGACTGTGACATGTATGTATGTATGTGCATGTGTGTGCATGTGTGTGTGCATGTAGGTGTGTTTGTGTTGGCGGCCATCAATGGTGGCAAGGATACATACTACGAAAACCACTTTTCTTGGAGCAGCCTCGGGGTCCTGTCATGCTCAGCAGGAACTCAGAAGAGTCACAGGACCTGGGAGAACCAGAGGAGATTTCCATACAGTTGAAGTCCACCTGCAGTGTCCAAGAGGAAATGGACACCTGGAGTGCACTGGACCAGGCCCCAAAAAATCCTGTTTCAGTCTGGCCTCTGCTGATGTTCAAGTTTAAGAATGCCACTGAAGTTTCCTCAGGTCACTGCAAATTAAGATAATGACACCCCCTCCATGCTGCTTAATGATCTTTGACTCTCCACTTGACAGATTGCAGCCAGCAAACCTTCCAGCCCCAGCACACACCTCTTTGGTCCAATTCAGGTCTGTCTCAAGACAGATTCCCATTGGAAACTCGACCTCCGAGGGCTCAGGTTGGTTCAGAACCTGGGAGAGCTGCTCTCGGTCCCGGAAGGCCAGGAGGAGGAGGTTAAGAACTCAGAGATGACTTAGGAGGCACTCTCCCTCCTTTGCTTCCTCCAAGAACTTTCTGAAGAGTCACCAAGCCAGCTCCTGCACTAGTCCTTCTTCACTTTTCAGGGCCATTTGCTTAACTTGTCAAGTGTTCCCTTCTGGCTGGAACATCTCTGGTGGAAAAGTAGCACTTAGGGTCTTGTCTTCAGCATAGCCATGGCTATGTGGCTCCTGCCGATGAGGACGATATGCCACTGTGATGAAAGAGACCATTTCACTTCGTAGCTGCAATGTTGGCTCATTTTATTGGTGCATAATACACACATCGTGCACATCTGCCATCAATGAAATTTAGCAAAAGGAGCATTCCCATGCAATTAGCACCTCGTTCAAGAAATAGAAAGAGGCATGCCCCAGTGGAGTAGGGGTTAGGTCCACCACCTCTGGCTGAGTGCAGTCCACATACATCCCAAGGACCCAGGTTCATGTCCCGGGTGGGGGAACAACGAAGATGCACAACTATATACAAATGGATTACTTCTTCCCACTCTCTCCCTGCCTGTTTGCCTATTTGCTTTTATTCCTGCCTGCACCTTTCCTAAAAATAAAAAGACATTCACTACCTAGAAGGTCCGCTCCTGACCCGCCCGTTATTATACCTCCCAAAGCAGTAACTGTCCCAGCTTCTAGTACCGCAGTGCTGTTGTGTTTGGTTTTGAACTTTCTAGAAGAGGAATCCTATAGCAGCTATCTTTCGAATCTTCTTATGTTCAATCTCATCTTTGTGAACTCAATCCATATTGTGGTGTTTAATTCTACTTTGATCACTCTCCTGGCTGACATTATCCTACTGGAAGCATATAATCTAATTTATTGATCCTTCTTACTATCGATGGGCATGCAGGTTAGTTCCAGTTTTCATCTATTGTGAGCACATCACTTTCTTGAATCTGCCTTTTGGTGAGCACAGGTACCATGCCTAGTGAAATGCATCTATTTGGCTTTAGAAGATACTACCATTCATTTTCCTGAGAGGTTGCACTCCCACTAGACATAATGGCTTTCACATTCTAAGATTCCTTAGTCTCCGGTAGCTAGTAACTCTTAACTCCCCGTCCTGTGGGTCCTCGAACATACTGAGATCTTTCCTCCTTCAGGATCTTTGCACATGCTATTCTCTTGGCCTGCCATTATCTTCGCAATGGAAGGGTGAGCACATGTTCATCCTTCTGGCTTTAGTGCAGACTGACTTATTTTAAGCAGGGACTTGCTTGCTACATCCACCAGTTTACTCTGAGCTTCTAGCCCATGCCTGACAAACGATCAGCGCTAAACAAATGTCAGCTAATACTGCCATTGTCTCAATAAATGATCTTTAATCATATGTACTCGTGGATATTTATTTTATACATTGGATTATAATTCAATACATCATTTATTTTGATCCTTGAATTATTTTACGTTTAACCATTGAGAAATCTTTCAGTTGGCTCCTGTGACCCTTTGACATGATCCATTGCTTTGTGGTTTGGGGGCGGGGCGTTTCCTTTCTTTCCGACGGTACAAAATGCTCCAAACTCACCTTGCGCATTTTCTGCCCCAGCCTTGGAATCAGCCATTTCTCCAAGGGGACTCTTTTTCCAAAATTCTGTTTCTGGGGAGTCAGATTTCCTGACTTTCAACGTGGTGTCCTGCTCTGTCTGTTTTAAATCCCCCACCAGAGATGGGCCGTAAGCAGGCGGTTTCCGAGATCCGGCGGCGTGGAGCGCGCATCGCCGGAGCCTGTGCAGCCCCTGCTCTCTACTGAATGGCCGATAGAGGGCACTGTGGGAACGCGTCCGCAGAAAGAGCAAGCGAGCGCTTGCAAGGGACCCTTCATTCTGAAGACCCAAACCTTCATCGTGCAGATGAGCAGACAGGACACGACTTGCCCAAGGTCACACAGCTACCAGGTGGAGGGCGGATACACTCTTAGCCCCGTGGCTGACAGCACTAAATGAGACAGTCTGCAGCCTCCCTTCAGCCAAAGCCTGAGTTTTCTCCTTCCCTCTTCCTCCATGAAAGAAATGAGCTAGGTTGTGGAGGGAGGGCAAAGCATACACACTGCTCCTTTGAGTCCACAATAATCTTTAAGGGAGTATTTTCCTTGTCTTAATAATAGTCACCAATTACCAAGTACTAGGAACTTTCTGGGTGCCAGACAGCATGTGGGGTGCAGTCATGTAACACCAGATTTTCTTCTCAAACCAGGAATGATGGGAGAGTCCCCTTTCCCTTCTCTTCCGTGAGTTCATTCCTGACCACCCCACTGCACGAGACTGCTCTCTCCACCCATTTTCTATCATGGCACCCAGTGTATTTCCTTCTCTGCACTTGTGATTATGTTTATAACCACTTTACTTCTTGTCTGCTTTGCTGTCTGCTTCAGCTCTGCCCCGACTCCCAACAGACCCTGGGTTCTGTGAAAGGATTCTACAGCTAGACAGACCTGGGTGCAAGTCCCAGCTGGCCCACTTCCTAGCGCTCTGTCTTTGCATGAGTCATTTAAAACTCCCTGAGACTGTAGGCCCCTTTGTAAAATCGAGATTCATGTTTTTATTGCACTAGTTAATAGATGATGTGCCAGTCACCTGTTGATTAAGTCTCTTTTCAACATTGCCAGCATGTGATCCTCCACCCTGTACTTGATTACCTTTCATGATGGGGGACTCACCACAGGGCTGTGTGGAGAACACACCTCTCTGTCATAAGTTAGCCAGTCATAAGTTCTGTAGCATTGGGAAAGTTAAAAAAAAAAAAACCTTTTCTGAGCCTCCATGTCTTTTTCTGCAAAGTGGAGAAGTTGCTATTTTTCAGGGCTTCTATGAAGATGAAATTGAGATTATGTATAATTTAAGGAGCTGGCCTCTGGGAGATGCTTGTTAAATGTTATTTCCCTTAGCTTCCTTAGAAATGGAATATAACTCCAAAAATCACTGCCCCGCCCCAGTATTTGAAGTTGCTGTGTTTTACAATTTATGGTATGTCATAGTTTAGAGTCCATATTTTTTTATTCTTAGTGATACATAATGTAATGGTGTGTGTTATAACCAAAGTCATTTTTGATTCATTGAGATGTGGTAGTTATTACCAGGGACGATATTCAAATTTAGGCTTGCCTGATCCCAAAGTCCAAGCTATCCCACCCATTTCTGAGAGGAGTCAGGGCATGGGGAAGCAGCAGAGAACAGCGAGCACAAGGCAGAGCATATGCTCAGACGAAGACTTGTCCAAGCACAGCTGCCCGGATGTCCCCGCTGTCATTGAACTTGGACATGTTTTGCCACGCAGGGCTGTCTGAACAAGACTCGTGGCCACTGGTGAACTGGTTCCTCTGTAATCCCCACTGCCTCTCCAGCCAAGCCAAACGAAAACTTAAAAACTGCTTGGGGTTTTATTAACGGGCTGTGCGTTTTGCCTGGGCCTAGGAGGAGAGCCTGGCCTGCATTAAACAAAGAGGCTCTCCATTTGCTGCTGTCAGTGGATACGTCTGGAGATTATACCTGTGGCTGCTGCGAGGACACAGCATTATTGAGTTTCTACTGGGTTTGAGGCATTGGGATAGGCCTTTCAACAAAGGCAAATGCACTGACCCCTCATCACAGCCCCACGAGGTAGGTATTATTATGCATTAAGGTCATTGACAGACAAGGAAAATGTAGACGAGGTAAGAAACTTGTCCAAGATCAGGCTGCTAGAAAGAGGCAGACGGGGCTTGGAACCCAAGGTTACTTAGGACACAGAACATAAAGGAAACTGGTTGGGATGACTTGTAAATCAGGAATGGGCCACCTGCCCTCCGTCTCCCGGGATGTGAAACAGCCCTGTCCTGGGCTGACAGTGACTCTCAAATTCTGACTGTTCTCTCTGCAGCATACACCCTGTATTCCAGAGAATTTTCACAAAGGGGAGTACAGCCAAACCGAAGCATTTGCCCACAGCAGACTTTCCCAAGAGTGGTCTGATTGTCAGAGAGACTCTACAAATTGCACTGGCTGGACCTGCTTGACCCGAGTTCTTCACCCCTCTGAGGCCCAGTTACCAAATCTCAGGGAGGAGGAGAACCCTTCATCTGTGGCAGAGAAGGCCTGACAAGATGTTCTGAAGGTGTGATGACCCTGGTCAAACACACTGGCGTGGCCCCAGCAGTGAAGCCAGGACTTGGGACACATGGTTTTTAAGACACAAAGGTAACAGAGGAAACGAGCACAGGTCAAGGTCCAGAGTTCACACTATCAGCCATTATGTCACATGCTTTGCTGACCCTCACTTTTTTTTTTTTTTCATCTTTATTTGTATTTAGTTGTTCACACTGGTTTCTCCCTTATCCCACCCTCACCCCCGGACTCAGGACTTGAACTCAGGGGTATGTGGTCTGCGCTCCTTCAGAGACGATTGGCCTAACCACTACTCGAATAGGGCACACCTACCCTCACTTCCTTTTATCCCCAGTTTCTCTCTTTCAGAAACAACGGCCTGCCACTGAACTTGAGCTTTGACTATTGTACTCTAAGGCTTCTTAAGTTCAGCCCGCTACCTCTCTACCATTTTTCAGTTAAACCAGCTCAGGCCTAAAAGTGAAACGCAATTGCAAGCTCACTGCTGACTCCCAAACTCAAACCTGTTCATGACTAAGCTTCCTATCTGCGGGGGCAGGCAGGACAGTCTTGGGCAGCAGTGACAGGTGATCAGGAGGTAAAGTCATTGGGGCCATCACTTCAAAGAGCGTGGGTTTAATGGAGGAAAGACACAGATTTCCCGAAGACACAAAACTACATCTGATGGCGACACATTCCGGGGCAACCCCGGGATGCCACGCCCAGGTCTCAGTCCCCTGGGAGTCAGAGAGCACCTGCACCTGAAAGTCTGTTCTCAGAACCGAACAAGAGAACTCAGGCAGGGCCAGTCCCATCATCACACACACACACACGGTGGCTACCGGGCTGCTGTAGGTCTTTGACCCTGGAAAGGAAGGTACAAGGGTCGCCTCCTATAAGAGGGATACAAAGTCACAGAGATGTCAGATGATTTGCTAGATGTCAATGTCAGCAGCTAGAGAGGCAGGACTGGAATCTCTGCACTCGGGTTCCAGAGCCTGTGTCTGACCGCGATGCTCTGCAGCCTGTCGGAGCCCATCTGCTTTCATCCCCACGGCTTCTCTGCTCCCCGAGCCGTGGCATCCTGGTGGAAGAGTTTGTTTTGTACCCAGAGCAGAGCAGCAGGTCCTGCTCTTGCTGACAGCCACTGGAGTCCAGCCAATACATTATCAGTGGGCTGTCAACAAGAAGGCTTCAGACTCCCGCAGAAGGACCCTAAAGGACAGATGCATGGGACAGCCCCATCTGTCCTGGATGTGTCTACTTCTTAGCATCTCCTGGGACTTTGTTTATCCTCAGCCTAAATGCCAAGGCTGTCAGCTTCCCCTTGGCTTGCTCTTGCCCTCTTATGTGTTCATGTCACTGTGGTCCAAAAAAGTCCTCACCTTTAGCAGCCACATCCATGAACAACATGGTGGCTTTTCATCTCCCTTCAGCACCGGGCAAACAGATCTCCTGTATAAGGGTCACTTTCCTCATCTCTTGGAACTCACTACTGTTATGGCCTGTGTTGAACTGTGATGATTTGTTTGTGCCACTCCCTACCTCTCTACTGTGTGAAGGACTGCATCCCTACAAGTAATACCATCTCATTCACCTAACACATTAGTGTAGAACCTGGCACTTAAAGATATTTTATGGTTGTTAAATGAGTTGTTGGGTGGGTGAATGGATGGATGGATGGATGGATAGACAGATGGAGACATAGGTAGATGGATGGATGAATGAAGGGATGGATGGATGGATGGACATACCAAATAAGCACTTTTCATCGCCACTCTGTCCAAGCCCTTACTCATCTCCTTTTCAGATATAATAGCCTCCTAAAGGACTCTTCGCTTTCACTCTGGTCCCCCCAAAATCTGTTAGTCATAGAGGAGCCAGAGGGATGCTCTAGAAATGCAGATATGATCCTCACAGCCTTGGCCCCCCTCTCCCTAGACATGACCATGACTTCCCACTGCCTTTAGAATGAAATGCAAATTCCTTCCCCAGGTCAGCGTGGGCCTTCAAGCTGTGGTATCTGCTGACCTCTCCAACCTCATTCCACGTCAGCCTCCTCCTCACTGATGACGTTTGGACACCCTGGCCATCTTTCATTTCCCTGAAGGAGCCCAGCTCTTTCCTGCCTCAGGGTGTGTGTCTGAACTGGTTGTTCTTTGTGTCTAGAATCCACTTTCTCTGACTTTGTGCACGGATGACTTCTTCTGCAGGTCTCAGCTGCAAAATAATTCTTGGGGAGATTTTCTCTGCCTCTCTCATCTAAACTCTACCCCCTCACTTTCTTTATAGCATTCACATGTGCATCTGCTTTCATTATAGCACTTCATTGAACATTTGGGACATTATTAGTCAATTGCTGTCTTAGCTAAATTGTAAACTTGAAGAAGGCAAGAAGAACAGGGACCCTTCTGTTTTGTTCACTCCTGTATCCTTAGTACTTAGCAAATAGTCATCCCTGGAAAATAGTTGAATAGGTGTCTGGAAGAATGGATGGCCTTGCATAGGTATGCCGTAGCTTCTCATTAGACTGAGCAGTATTAGACTTGGAGTATTACTGAATTTGGTAACCAGGCCTGTTACCTTTACCCTTAGCATCACTGATAAGTAAGTTCAGGTATCGTATTATGGAAGCTTGCAACCTTGGAACTGAAGGAACTTTCTGACTCTTTAGTCATTAAGGCCAACTTCATATTTGGAGGTATGGTGTCCAAGAGAAGAAGTCAGTTGCTTGGGGACATTGGCGGAACTGCTAGTCACCTGAGCAATAACCACTCTCTTCTTTTCCCTTATGAGCAGAACGCAGGGTGGTAGTGATGTTCCCAGTTAAAATAACAAACTGTATTTCCCAGACACCCTTTCAAGAAGGAATGGTCACATGACCGTGTTCTGATCAAGGAGTTACTAATGGAAGTTGTTCAGTGAAATTTCTAGGAAATCTTCTTAAAAGAAGGTCTGACGTAGCAGGCATGTCCTTTACCTTTTTCCCCTTTCTCCTTCTAGAACACAAAGTCAGCTCAGAGATGTCTATTTCGTACCTATGGGGCTACCTCAATGACAGAAGCCACGAATTAAAGAGAGTGGAAGAGTCAGGCGTCTAGAATATTGATGACATCCAGAACCTACCATATTAGCCCCGGGTCACCTACCATGGCATTTGATGGCACGTGAGACAAAAATAAAACCCAATTTTGCATAAAGCTATTGTTATTTGTTTCTTCCATTACATTCAGCCAGCTCATTTCATGACGGATATGGTCACAAATCGAGGGAGCAGCAAAGCCAGGTTTTGTAGCCGGGCATCCTGATGCCATGCTGGATACTCCTTTCATTGAAATGACAAGTCAACCAGAGCAGCGAGCCACGATGGGCAGGGCTACAGAAATGCTGCCCAGGAGACCCGAGGTGCTGCATAACAATGCGGGTAAGTTCTGAGAAACACATCCTTAGGTGACTTCATCACTGGGAGATCATCAGACCGTGTAACCGGACAAACTCAGATGGTATGGAACACATTTCGGTTACACGCCGCAGCAGATGCAGGCATGTCCTCTAGCCGGTCTGCTGTATTGAAACATTAACTAACACGTGACCCTTCTCAAACTGTGGTCTCTGGACCAGCAGCGTCTGCAACTTCTGAGAGTTTGCTAGAAATGCAAATTCTCAGGACCCACCTCAGACCCACTGACTCAGAAATTCTGTAACAAGGCCCCACAATCTGCATTCCCATAGCCTTCCGGGAGATTCTAAGGTATGCTCACATTTAAGAATCACGACCGTGGTAGCAATACTATAAAATCCCCTAAGGGAAGCATAAATAAAGCATTTCCATAGCCTGGGGAAAGAAGCAGAGGGGCAGAAGGCACCCATCAGGAAGAAAGAAGGGGGAGCTTCCCAAGTCCGAGAATACATAATGCCCCACAGACAGAAGAGGCATTTATACTGGCGTTTTTACTCGCCTGCCAATCAATCAGGAAGTGTCTCTGCAGGTCAGAAGCACGGGCTTCACAAGAGTCTGCTGGAAATGCAGACTCTCAGGCTCTGGCCCAGACCTGCTGAGTCAGGATTTGCATGTTAATGACTCTGCTGTCAAAAAGATGAAATCCTGTCGTTTGCAACAAGGATGGTCCTAGAGGGAATTGTATTTAGTGAGCTCATCAGGAGGAGAAAGACAAACAATGGATGATTTCTCTGGTATGCGGTACATAAAGAAATCAGCAAATAAGTGAACCAAACCAAACCAAAACAGATTTTTCGTCTATAGACTCACATGAGTGGAGAACAGAAGAGGGGAAATCAGGTCAAAGGGGTCACTTAAATTATGCTATTAGTGGTACATTTAATATATTATATACATATAATGCATTCTATCACCTAATATTGTTATGATGCAATGCTCCTTCAACAAAATTTAACACAACTAAAATCTCCTGTAGGAAAGAGATACATCTTGTATTTAAAAATCATTTTGTATAAAAGCAATCCTAGCAGATAAGGCCACTGGATGCAGTTCACGTATATCCCAAGGTCCCAGGTTCCAGATCCAGGCCAGTGGGGCAGGGGGAACTACCAAAATAAACAACTAAATAAAGAAAAGCTTCCTCCTCCTCTCCCTGCCTGCCTGCCTGCTCACCTTCATTCCTGTCTGCACCTTTCCTTAAAAAACCAGCAACAAAAAAACAGACTGCACGTTAGAGAGGCCCCTTGGTGATGCACGCATACATTAAAATTTGAGTGTCCCACTCAGGGAAGACAGGGCTGGGAGGGAGGGACCCAGGTCCTGATGGTTAGAAACACATGCCAGAGACGTTTGTGGGAAGACAGTAACCACCCATTACCCATGGTGTCACAGGAGGTGGGGACAAAGCCGACAGACAGAGGGGCAGCCGGTCCACCCACCACCCTCGCCCTCAGTGTCTCTGCTTCCCCTTCCCCTTCCTTCCATCTGCAGCCCGGTTCTTGAGTCAGCTTGACAACCTGGAATTCTGTGATCCTTGACAAGATATTTAATCTCTGCGCCTTGGTGCTGATTTCCTGGAGATGCAATGAGCTAGTACTTCTAAAACACCCACACCAGAGCTTTTCAAGCTTGCATCCATAGTTACATCACTCAGGAAACTTTTAAAAGGTGCCGATGGACGCGCCCTGGTGGAGAAGCGGTTTAGTCAACTGCCTCCGGCCGAAGCACAGGCACAGACAACTCAAGGACCCGGGTTCACCACCCGGGCTGGGGGCAACAACCAATACATACAACTAGATAACAATAAATAAAATGCTGCTTCTTCCTCTGTCTTCCTGCCTGCTTGCCTCTGCTCGCCTTCATTCTTAAGTGCACCTCTTCTTAAAAAAAAAGAAGTTACTGATGATTACCCCCCTTCTGATCAATTAAATAAGAAACTCTACAGATGGAGTTCCAGCATTTCTATTAAAATAGATCCAACACAAACCTCCACAGGCTCTCCCAGTGGAATGCCAAGCACAGAGCAAACACTCCATAAATGCCAGCCATTGCTATTCACACCAGGTGCCTTCCCTCACACATCCGAGACTGTCTCAGGCCTGTGCTCCCAGGAAACTTTGCCTGAAACCACCTGCCCTTGCCCCCGGCTGCTGGCAAACAGCCATGTGTCCAGGAGTCTCACCGCCTTCAAGAAGCTTTCCTGATTCCTCCAAGGCGCACGGGTGACTTTCCCCCTGAGTGCCAGTGTGGCTGAGCTGGTAACAAAAATACCAACTTTACACAGTCAGAGAAAGACAAATACCATATGATCTCATGTGGACCCCAAAACAACCACAAGAAGAAATTTGTAGAGACAGACAACAGATCTGGGGTTACCAGATATGGGAGGTGGGGGCCGGGTGAAAGGCATAGAGGGGACACAAGGTGCAAACTTTCAATTATAAACTAAGTCGGCCATGGGTATGTGATGGGCAGCATAGTGATGCCAGCTACTAATATTTGAAAGTCGCTTAGAGAGTAGATCTTAAAAGTTATCACAAGAAAAAAAAAAAAAAAACATAACTACGGAGGGTGGTGAATGGGAACTAGATTTATTGGGATTATTTAGTAGCTCATATCAGTATCGAATCATTATGGTGGACACCTGAAACTGATACGATGTTATCTGCCAACTACACCACAACACAAAATAAGAACAACATTGTCCATCTTTGACAAACATTTATTCATGGGTGTCTACCTGCCACAGGGGGGCACATTTTGGGGGACCGTGGTGGGTGGTCCCCAGAGCAGGTTCGGTTCACGAGGTGGCTGAACTGATCAGCAGGGGCTGGTGCTGTGCCATCTCTGCATAATGATATGAGCCATAATAATGAATTTTGAAGTCACTGGCTTTACCTTTCTGGAGTATTCCATCGATGGTGGGCATCGCGCTGGGTTGTGTGTGCGTGTCTTTCTTCCTTCTCACAACACTCTGGAAAGCAGTCCACTGCATGAGCGAGGGGCCGGGTCCAGAAAGGTGCGGGGACATGATCAAGTTACCAGTTGAACATGGGGAGGTGGTTCTGCCTTTGGCCCAGCTGCCCGGAGCTTGGGCCCAAAGCCTTCACTGCCCCGCGTGTATCTGTCTGCAGGCTTGTCTCCTGAAACAGCCCTTCAGCCTTTCAAGGACAAGGATCAGCAGCCATTTATCATTGAATTTCTAACAGCGGGGACAGATCAGACACATAATAAATGACATAATTAATTAACTGTCGGTGCATATGTGTCTGCCACCTACTGTGTGCCAGGCAATTTGCTTGTCACTTCCCCAACACTGGGGACAAGGAAGGACAGCACTCGAACCCAAGAGCCCTTATGGATCCCAGTGGGACTCCCTGGGCCTGTGACCTTGGGCCAGTGGGTCATCTCTCTGAGCATGGTTAGCTCTTTCTCTGCAACTGCGGGCAGCAATGGGGTGGCCCCCAAGGATTGAGTAATAGCTCAAAGGTGTGCACACCCTGCCTGGCAGAGCCAGAGGCTGCCAGTGGTTCTCACTGTACCCTCACATCCACCCGTGGGGGTGGACATGGGTGCCACCTTCTTTATTGTCTTTTTCAGCTGAGGAAACTGAGACCTAGAGAAGTGGCTGGAAGCTGGAAAATGAGGCAGTGGTAGAGCAGGATTCGACTCCAGCATCTCTGACAGTAATGCCAGAGCTCCGGTCTTTCTGTCCAGGTTCTCTCCGACACGCAGACTGGAGAAGGGGCTCCAGACAGGGGTGCTGGGAGGAAAGCAAGGCTTGCTGGAAGGAGGGGCTACCTCAAGCATCCAGTTCAGAAGAGGCTCCATCCTGTCCCATCCCCTGCACCTCTGTGTGTGGCCAGAAGAGTGGCCCCAAGGCCCCTGGGGCTGATAGCTTGTGGGCAGAGTGCCGGGAGTGGCAGGGTGGGGCCAAGAGCAGGGGGAAGGGCATCAGGGAAGCATGATGGAGGGGAGGGGGCCCTGGCTGCACAGGGTCGTTGTCAAGAGCAGGTGGATGGTGGGAGCCAGGGAGCTAGGGGGCTGGAGAGAGGGAGAGGTGACCTGGAGAGGGGAGGGGGCTGGAGGAGGTCTCCTCATGGTGGAGAGCGGAATCTCCCCAGTGGAAGAGCTGTTGCCATGACAACACGGAGAGACAGATCGATGCTAGGATGGAGTTCTCAGTCACTGCCAACCACCCCCTTCTCCTCCGCTGAAGGGGAGTCCATGCAATTGAGGGTGGGGGAACGGTGGGGGATCATTCCTCACTCCCCAGAGCCACCCAGAGTGATAACGAGGATCACATAGCTCCTGACTGATTGCCACACATCCCTGCCCAGAGAATGGGCCCAGTGGAGGGTAGGAGGGATTATTCTGTCTCCCTCCTGGCCCCTTTAAGGGGGGAGTGGAGGGAGGACAGAGTTGCAGACCCCTGGAGAGCTGGGGGGACCTCCTGGCTGCTACCACTGGGGCTCAAAGGTACAGGACCAAGCGGCACCCTCTCCCCTCACTCATGCAGAGAGAGAGACCTGGAGAGGGGTTCTCAAGCATAGGACTGACTTTTTTCCCAGGCCTCCTTCTTCTCCTGTAGAAAATGGCATCGGGAAGCAGATTTTCTCTGAGGTTCTCCCAGCTCTAAAATCAACAACTGTTTTCTCTTCCCCGACAAACCTGATGGGCCTAATAGTCCCATGTCTCCGTTGAAGAAACCGAATCTTAGGCTAAATGTGTTGCCAAGGTCACTCCAGAGGTCAAGAATCAAGCTGGGATTCGAACTCAAGTCCTTCTGACTCCAAATTCCTCATTGGAAGTATAGTTGCTGAAGTGGGTCTCCTGTCCCAGGAGGACCAGGCTTGAGGGGTGGTCTGGCTGACAGAGACACAAGAGGTTTGGATGAGGAGGGTGGGGGAGCAGGTCAGAGACTGAAGATCAGTTCTACTCATGGCCCCCCTGGGGGGTCCCAGAAGGAGAATTTCTCGGTGAGTCCAAACTCAAGGGGCTGAATCAGGGGTGAGAAGTTTGCCATTGATTTCGGCTCAGGAAGAAAGAAAGGGAGGGAGGGAGGAAGAGAGGAAGGAAGTAGGAGAAGAAGGAAGGAAAGGTAAGCAAGAAATCCTGACTGCTGAGCAATAAACTTGTCCTTTCTCTCATCCAAGGGTCACAGGATTGCCTGGACAATTCAGAGACCCCACCTAATCATCTCCAACGTCCCTCAAAGTCTGGCCTCCTCAGGTGGAGGCAGAAGGCAGCGGAAGCAATGCGAGCAAAGGCAGAAGCTGCCACCGACAGTGGGACTTTCCAGGAACGGGGAGGGGCAGGAACACACAAACCACACAGATACCAGAGCAGCCAGGAGATTTCAAGAAACTCCAAGCTGCCAAAGGCCTGGCACGTCTCCCCAGCATCCAGACGGGAGCCCTCTGTGTCTGAGGCTGTGGGTGGGAGCTGGCCCTGGAGGGAAGGAGAAGGGTTTGAGAGGAGAAGGCTGGCAAGCTCCACTATCTCCCTGACACCTTCTGCTGTTTGCTTTGGAAACTGAACACAGTTTTTCAAGAGTATGTTTTGCTCTTACTTTGAAAGTGGACCACGAGGCTGGCATGCAGCAGTCAACGCGCCTGTGGAGAGCGAGCTCTCAGAGGTCAGGGGCTCCTGGACCTGTTTCTAGCCCAGCCCCCCGTATCTGTGCAGCCTCCAAGCATCAGTGCCTCCCTCCGAAGACGGGGAGAGGCATGTGTACTTTGAAGGGTGATGGAGATGGCTTTGCTGTGTGAGTAGTGGCAGAAAACGGTTTCTGTCTTCTACCAGCTGATGTGCAATGGGTGGAATTCGCCTAGAAACTTGGGGTCCGGGAGGAGGGTTTGGAATGGACTGCTGGGCCTCAGAAGGACACATCACTGAGACTCTGAGGAGGTGAGACTGGGAGGTGAGGGGCAGACATGGAGTCACTTGGGAGCAGCGCATTTCCTTCCCACGAGTGAGAGATCGTTAGTCCCCTTCGCTCAAGAGAGGCTGAGACTTAGAGAGGGGCGGGCACTTACCAAGGTCCGCCTGGTCCCCATGTGCGGTCCACCAGGTGGTGGAACCAGAGTTCAAGTTCAGGTGTTTCTGCCTTTAAAGGCCAGGTCTGTCTCATCGTGTCCCCAGAGAGGTGACCCTGAGAGCCAGTTCCACTTTTGCCTTTTTAGTCAAGTGACTGCCTCCCTGAGCTTTGGTTTTCTCATCTGTAAAGATGTATACAGGAGAGCCAGCCATTGCAGGAACAGGATGGTGAAGGGGAAGAGACTGTTCTAAGAACCAGGCGTCCTGGGCTCTAGTTTTGCCCCCGCCTCACCCTGCCGTGTGACCTGGAGGAAACTCAGCCTCCCAGGTAGAGATTCTGATTCAGCTGGTTTGAGGCACAGCCTGCACAGCTGGGGTCTTTTAAATCCCCAGTTCCAACCAAAGTTGAGAGGCATCACTGATTCTCCAATGGAGTCCATGACCCAGCCACATCAGAAACACCTAGGAACTTGTAGAAATGCAAAATCTCGGGCCCCTGAATCTGAGACATCAGAGATGGAACCCAGACGCCCAAGGAGATTCTGATTTGCTTACAAGTTTGAGGGCCTCTGGGCTACTGACTCAGCCTTCAGACTTTACCTGCAGGTCATGTGAAAGATGGAAGAAGCAGGTAAAACTAGGGGCAAAAGAGGGATGGAAAAAAAATCCAAAGAACCAAGAGGTGACCTTGGCCTTGTCCCTGGGTGGGTTACTTCTGCAGCTGTGAAATCTAAACACTGTTAAAGGCCTCCAGGGAAGTGCTTCTCAGAACAGGGCAGGCAGTGGGAGTGGTGAAAGTCAGAGGAAGTTGGCAAGTCTTCCTGGAAAGTCAATTTACCAGAAAATGTTTTAGGGGGGAAATGTTAAATTATTTCACCAATGAGTAATTGAAAACATAACTTTTCGATTACAGCAAACAAATAAAGCAAACAGCAACTGCTTGCTTATACATGTCTAAAATTAAAGAAAAGACATTTTGCACGTGCACTTGGGAGCTTTAGACAATAGCCTGAAGTTACCAGACAGCCAGTTCACTTTTCCTTGCCCTTTGGACAACTGTGATAGAAAACACAACCATGGATGGTGGATGGTGGATGGATGTATAAATGGATGATGGATGGTAGATGGTGGATGGGTGGATGAATGGATATTGATGGTGGATAGATGGATGATGGATAGATGATGAATGAATGGTGGATGGTGGATGAATGCATGGATGACGGATAGATGGATGAATGATGATGGATGGTGGATAGTTGGGTGATGGATGGAGGATGGATGGATGGAGGATGGATAGTAGATGATGATGGGTGGATGAATGAATGGATGGATGGGTGGAGGATGGATGGATGATGGATGGTGGATGGATGAATGATGATGGATGGCGGATAGATGGATGAGGGGTGGATAATGGATGGATGAATGATGATGGATGGCGGATAGATGGATGAGGGGTGGATAATGGATGGATGGGTGGAGGATGGATGGTGGATGGATGAATGATGGATGGATGGTGGATGGATGGGTGGATGAATGGATTAGACAAATGATTGCCTCTATCGTTTGCTAAATGCTCTACTGGACACCAGGGATGTACCAGTAACAAAAATAGAGTTTCTGCCCTGGACATGGCGATGGAGGCCGGGGAGGGCAATACCTGGCATTAATCCAATGATCACACAAATAGATGCATAATCACAAACTGTGAAAAGTGTTCTGAGGATAAAAGACAAAGAGTGGTCTAAGAGTACATGAGAGACTGACTAGAGTGAGGCCAGGGAAGGCTTTTAGAGGAAGTGACATTGGAGTGAGACCTGGAGAAAAGTGTAAAAAGTCCACTCAAGGGAGGTCAGCAAACAGCATGTCAGGACTTTGACTTCCCAGGCAAAGCTCACTTTCTAGGGCATCTATTTAACCCTGGGTTAAGCCCAGCCCCTTCAGAAAACCTTTCCTATCTTTCCCTGCCCACCCTGGCCATCCCCTGAGTTTCCACAACTCATTCTTGCAGACTCACTGGAATTACTCATGACTCTTGCTTTCTGCCATCAGGTTCCACCTTTGTGATGTTTTCCACATCCAGGTAATGCCAGCACGAGTGTCTGCTTAATCATATGCTTTCGTTTTCACTTATATGAATGTATCTTAAAAAGAAATCTCATCCAGAACCATTAGAAGAAAACCTTAAAAAAACAACACCATATATATGCCATAGAGAAAAGGTAACTCTGCTATAAATGAAAGGTAAGTGGAAAGTAACTATTATTATAAATTGACTATGAAGGGATATGGGCGAATGTTAGGCAAGTGTTAAAGGCCTATCAACACAGATGTTCTCCTTGACACATCATAAGATCAAAGAAGATACCAGAGGAAATGTTGTCACTCTGTGAATCACTGTTTGCCCCTGTAGCTCCTGAAACAGTGTCATGGTCTGGTAATGGTACACACGTCGCATTTATTTTTTGCTGTTTTTTCATGTTTGGTGTTCAGGAGGAAGTTAGAGAGCTCCAGCAAATGTGGAAAATTCTCAAGGATAACGGTTCTCTTATAAACACCGTAACATGTACAGTAAGTGCTCAAATGGTTCTTGATTCAGAGGAAATTTTTTTGACTTGCCATGACCCACAAGAGCTGAGATTTGTGCATCCTTAATCTCTTCCATGAATAGACACACATTTTGATTAGCAATGCTCACTTTTGTAGTGGGGTCCTGTCCCATAGGATTCTTATGAAAATAACTGAGAATATAGATGTGAAACAGGGGGAAAGAAAGAAGTGATGTAGACAACAACCAATAAGCTCACTTATAATAAAACCCACTGCAAATCTCTTCTCACCTCTGCGCTCTTCGGGGGCCCACCATCACCTGCCACATGAATCTGAGACCGTGACCTGCGTGAACTACCATGGTGAGCTTCGCCGTATGAATGACTTATACTCATTCAGACTAAATCACTGAACTTCATTTTGAATGTATTTATGTGATTTGAAATGCCAAAGTCTAACTCCCACCCAGGGGCCACTTACCCTTCCCAGAAACAGCTACTCTGTCTCCCCGCTAAACTCACGTGTTGGAATTTTAAGTCCCAAGGTAACAGTCTTAGAAGGTGGGAGCTGATTAGATCATGAGAGTGGGGCCCTTCTGAAGGGGGCTGAGAGTCTCATAAATGAGACTCCAGAGAGCTTCCCAACCCTCCCAACGCGGGAGGACACATGGCAGCCTGTGACCCAGGAAGTGAATCTCACCAGACACTGAATCTGTTAGTGGTGCACCCGTGTGGCTCACAAGGCTGACACCGCTAACGTGCAGACCATGCAAAGACCTGGTGTGTAACCCAGAGCCAGGAATAAAAAAATAAAAACAAATAAAAAAATCTGTGTCTTAATTTTAGACTTGCCAGGCTTCAGAACTGTGAGAAGTGAATTTCTTTTACTCCCCAACTGCCCTGACACTGGTATTTTGTTACAGCCACCTGAATGAACTAAGACAACCATTATTATTTCTTGTGTGTCTTTCCAGAGCAAGTCAACTCATGTACGAGCACATACGCACATATACACACACATACGCACATACGTTTTTAAACACAAAAAGAAGCATCTCAGAAATAATGTTCTGCCAGTTACTTTCACGATTTAACATATTCCTTATACATCAGAATACAAAAGCTTCCTCACTCGTAAAGGCTGGTTTGCATTCACTCTACTTACCCAGTCAATACACAACTTGCAAACAATAGAGCATGAATAATCTTCCAATTATACCATTAATCATCAATCATCTTTTTTTTTTTAAAGAATTGTAAGACTTAATTTTTTAAAAAGCAGTTTTAGGTTTACAAAATAACTGAGAGGGGCTTACAGAGGCTCCCCTACACTCCCTTCCCCCACAGGCCTCCCCATGATCAGTCACTCACCAGATGACGCACTGGGTATAGTCAACGAACCTCGAGGCATCATCACCGGAGTCCACAGTTTCCCTGAGGAGTCACTCTGGTGTTGTACTTTATAAGCATTTGGACAGCTATAGAATATGTCTCCAACAGCATAATATCATACAGTGCATTTTCATGGCCCTAAAAATCCTATTGATCATCCCTTACCCCATCCACCAGCTGTTTTTAAAAACTTTTCTCCCATTCTAAGTAACATGGATGAAAGCATAAGCTTGATGGGCTAACTACTTGATTTTCTAATTCATAGTCATAAAAACAGATAAGAAATTCATAACCATTTAAACAAACGTGCCCTTATGGGTATCACCTATGAGCATTTATTTAACCCCGGTGCCATGTATCCACTCAGTAGGGAAACTCTACCTCCTGGACATGCCCAGCTCCTTAGCCAGGCACTCCAGGTCCCTCAGAATCCACCCCGCCTCCTTCTCCAGCCTATTTCCCAGATATCTGCACCCCAGACTTGCTCAAGCTGTTTTAGGTGACATGTCAGCACCTTTCTCTATCTGTCCCCTGTCCCCGCACAACCTCCCATAGTCCCTTCAAGTCACAGTCCAAGTTCTCTCCCCCAGGAGGCTCTTTCTGTCTTTTTTCTTTTTATCCCAAACCTGCACCCACACCCCTCAGGCACGCTTCTGCTCTACCGTGTGGCCTGCACGGGGAGTGTGGCTGTGTCGTTCAGAAGGGAGAATCTGAATGGCGTTGCCTGAGTTCAAACCCCGATTCCACCACTTAGCAGAGGCTTGACCTTGGGCAAGGTGCGCAGTCTCTGGGGGACTCAACCTTCTCGTCTGTAAAATGGTGACAACCCTAATTATCTACCTCGTAGTTACAGTGAGGATTCAGAAACATGTCCAGCAAATTAAACCTTCCATAAACGTCCCTTATAGCTAGTACCTTTAGCTCTGCTTCCTCTACTACATTATTAGCTCTTTCAGCTCCTAAGCTCTTTATCTGCAAATCCTACCAGCTGAACTTCAAAGTAGACGCCATTTCTGAGCACACTGAACATTGTGCCACCAGCCGAGGATGAGCCACCGTCCTATCCAACATGGATATCAGCCTCCTAAGAGCCCAGGTGACCTCCCCAATCCCTTCAGTCTGTGCGAGACAGTTCTCAGAGGGGTTCCTTGAAAGTAGCAGGCAGGTTAGGTCTTGTCCTGCTCTGAACCACTGAGGAGTTCGAAGTCCTTACTACGGTGAACAAGACCCCCAGGATCTAGTCCCTGTTTTCCATTCCTCCTATTCCTCCTGCTCCAGCCCCAGGACCTCCTCCTCCTTCCTGGGGCACAGAGCGAGCCCCCACCTCCGAGCTCTGCTCCAGCCAGTCCCTCTGCCTGCTCTTCCCCAACAGCACACGCTGGCTCCTGCCTTCCTTCTGGCTGCTGCTCAAGTGCTGTCTGCTCGGCCGTCCCCAACCCCTGTCCCAAATGGCTGTGTCCCTCTTCCTCTGCTGAAACACTCAGGCTTCCCAGATGGTGTTTACATTTGTTGCTTTTTCCCACAGAAATGTGTGCTCCAGAAGG